>JANHFL010006492.1:176465-191312 GCA_032468155.1 Oxyrhabdium leporinum | reverse complement strand
CCGAAGCCCCACCCGCCCACCCGCCTTCGGCCTCTGGCTCCAAGCAATTTCCTCCTTGCAGCAAACAGCAAGCAGCCTGTTTCAGCTTCAGCAGAGCCTGATTAGTAGAAGCAGCTTATTGTCACTTGAATTGGCCTCCCAACGATCAGTTGTTTCAGGCTGCAGGGATTGCCATCGCCTATTGCTGCCTCCGCACGCCCCATTTTCAGCCTCCGCGTGCCCCATTTTTGGCCTCCATGCGCCCCATTTTCCGCCCATGCCGGGCAGCGGAGATTGGAATGGGCGGAAAATGGGGTACGTGGAGGCCAAAGATGGGGCGCACGGAGGTGGCAATAAGCGATGGAGATCCCTGCAGCCTGTAAATCTTCATGTGATTTGTTATTATATACCGGTTTTAAAACTTTATATATGTAATTTTCATTTCAAAGAAAATTAATAGTGGATATATTTTGAATAAATAACCAAAGTAGTACAGCTTACATGCTAATAGTAAAATGTACTTGACTTAACATGAAATTAATAGATATTTTGTTTATAAAATGTTACTCATCTGTAATAGTGATATGAATACATATTTTTGAACTACTTTGAGGTTAGGATTACTGTGCCATTAAATCACAGTAATTCAAGGATCCTTTTACCACTGATTTTAGTAATAGTATCAAATTCTTTCCTGGTCTTTCTTCAGTATGTTCTAAAATCATTCATATGCAGGCGCAAATTAAAACAATTGGCAGGATGTAATTAAACTTCAATCAATAATGTGGCAGCTGCATTGTGCAGCATCAAACCCAGGCAATTTCACAAGATTCCTCAAAGGAATATATTTTGTGGTATGTTACGATTGCAGCTCCATTCTTTTTTTGCTCTTATTCTCTAACTCTTCCTACCCCTCCTTTCTTTTGACTGATTAGCACCAAATTAATCTTGGCATATTTGCTACTTGTAATGCAAAGGCTATAAAACAATTACTCAAATTCCCTCAATATTTTAATGATGGAAATATTGATTTGACTTTTTTTTCCTTACAAGGTAAGGGGCAAGTTTTTAATTAGTTTGAAAGACTGATGATAATCAGAAGGGAATCAGACAAGACTCCAGAGACAAGGAAGACCAAAACCTTCATGTCCATTTCAGATCTGTCAAACTGAAAGCTAAACACGCTTGGTGAGAATCCCAGAAGTGTTGCACAGTATCTGTTAGCTGAAATGGCTAGTTCAACAAGATGGGTGAAATCATTCAGTAAGGTTATCCTGATATCTCTGTCAGACAATTCCACTGGTAGGGCAAAACTGTCTCTGTAAGAAGAGCCCAAGCTTTCTTGAAGCTTTCTCTGAAAGAAACACAAGAAAACTTGTTGGTTTGTTTTTCTTTCTTTCAAGGCAAAACACCTGCCACAAGAGCAGACCTATTTTTTTAATCTCCTGAATGGTTGCTCCAGCTGACCCTTCCACAAGTACCAGATTTAAAGACACAAAGAAGGTTTCCTTGTCAATCTGATCTGCCATCATCATCATTCTTCTTTTCTTCATCGTCTTCCTCTTCTTCTTCTTCTTTTTGCAGATCCAATCACATTGCTTGTCATAAGTTTTTTTTCCCCATTTTGATTCATGTAGGACAGGTGGTTTTCTGATTTTGGACTTAAGTGCGATGAATATAAAAGCCCTTCAAGAATTATCAAGCTTCCCTAACATGTATAATTATGTGCAAAGTTTAAGCTAAAGAAACACCATGCACTCAAAATAGCAAAACACGAAGTGTGATTTGAATCCAAAATCATGATTTTATTAAATTATTTCAAACAACCATTATAAGAGCTTTATGAGAAGTGCTATTAAAAGAAATATTATTCAGTACTACCAAGAAGGAATTTGGGCAAGGAATTTTGGATATAATGTGATGCTTGAACAATAGGAAAATATGTGGATGAAGGGTTTAAAATTTACATTAAATCTAAACTTCTATAAGATGATGTATCGTTAGTATTTAACACCAGATAAATTATCCAAGATATATAAAGGCATGTCAAATGAATGTTGGAAGTGTAAAAATAAAGAAGGGACTTTTTATCATTTATGTAATAAAGCAAAATTTGGAGCGTGATTCACACTTTATCTATCTATCTAACTCACTTAACAAATTTCTCACTTAACAACATAAATTCTGGGCTCAATTGTGCTTGTAAGTCGAGGACTACCAGTATTTTTATCGAAATAATATCTTAATTATTAGTATTTTTTAATTTTAGCTACATGTCCTGTTTTTCTTCTTCTCCCTGCAATGACCCTAGTCCTACATCTCATATTCCTGGTCTAGGAGAAAAATTCTTAATGAGAGATATTCTTAGATGGCAAAACTGAATTGCAGTGACAACTGCCATCTAGCTAGATTTTGATTATTAGTATTCCCAGAGGAGGACAAGACAACAGTCATCAGAGTGTGATAGAAGGCCCTGGCCCTTTGTGCATGCATGTAACACTGATGTACATGCAAAAGGGTGGGGTTTTAATGGCTGTCATCTTGACTTTAAAAAAAACAACCACCTCTCTTACAGACATCATGGATAAGAAGAGTATCCTACGAACCTAGCACAAGGATGCAGAAAAAAAGGAAAAAATGAAGATGTATGTATTCATGTATCCTATTTTTATAGCTGCCCATCTCCTAAGGTGACTGTAGGTGGCATATGTCATAAATCAATCAAAATACATTAAAATATTAAAAGCAATTTAAATTAAAAAGATAAAACACAAAATAAAAAAAAACAAAATGACAGAAAATCATACAAAGAGTACATTCAATTAACTACCATATAGCCGTCTAGCAGGCTCCGTTTTATGATGGAATTCCCAAGCTAGTTGACAGTTTGTTTTAAGGGTGTTCTGGAAGGCCAATGGGGTTGGGGACTGCCTCACCTCAGAGTGAATCATGTTTGACAGGGTTGGGGTATCAGGATAAATAACAAAGACCTTAGATGGGGCAAAGAGATGTTGCCAAGAAAACGGTCTGATAAGAGACAGCATAAAAGCCTGCAGCTAGATAGTGGGCAGGACAAGAGGCTCAGTACAAACCCTTGCTAGTTTCTTGGGCTGTAAAGGAGAAGGGATACTTCATACTTGCAAGATTAATGTCCGGTCCTTGGAGTATACTAGACAGAAATCACAACCAAATGAGCTAATTTTATATTATTGGAAGGCTACATTGTCAGGAGGCCACAGGAGAAAAAGCTTTCTTTCTATGACTTGCTCAATAAAACTGCTTATCTGAAGGGACCCATAAAATATGCTTCTTCTGTTGGACCTAACGGGATAAGTAGATGTAGCTGGAAAGAGTTAACCTGATTGCATACAATCTATGACTTTAAAGTTATTTTGAACTGGACCCGGAAGCAAACTGGTAATCAGTGCAGCTCAAGAAATGTAATGTGTACAGTTTTTGGAGCACATGTAACTCCCCATGCCACTACATTTTTTTGCATCACCAAAAGCTTTTGGATACTCTTCAAGGACAGCCCATGAGACCACAGAGCTTAATGCAGAAACTTCTTAGCTAGGTTTAAAATAATATCAGCTACTGAAACATGGAACCCTGGGAAAAAAATCTGCTATCAAGGCATTTAAAATAACAGAAAGCCAAGCTTTTAATTAGCCCCTTGCTTCCAGGAAGATTAAATGCATTTGCATAGATCTTTGATGGGTTATTTGTCCCTTAAAAATATCTTTAATATTTTATTTTTCTGTTAAAAAGCTCAAGGGAGGGTGGAATAAATTAGAATAAAGTAAATTATAATAAAGTAACCACATAAAATATAAATCCTATGATATTAAACAGTAGAAAGTACCTAGCCCCCCAAAATAATATATTCAAATAGTCTTCCACGTTCAAGCTTTGATTAAAGTAATGATTTAATATCCCTTTCCTATCCCCAAGTTCTCCATTGCTTTTCATAAGTTAATACAGTTATGTTTTCATTCTGTTTCACTCTGTGTTATGAAATAAACCAATAAACCAAGAACCTGCCTTTTTATAATTACACATGACTTTCCTACTATCTCTTATATATTCCAAAGCAGGCTCATGACAGGATGCAATGGGGAATAAAGTAGTTACAATTAAAGCATCTTTATGGAGGAGAAAGTCAGGTATTTTACTAACAAGTTGGAAAAGATCCCACACAAACAAATTAACAAACCACTTGCTTCCATACTGATTTATCACACTCATCAATTACATAACTTTTATTTATGCCTTAGGGCTGTTCTGTGCTTACAACTTGTTGGACTGTTGTCTCAGTGAATCTATTAGCCGTAGCATAATTTAATCAGTTATTTCAATTTACCACCAGGAAGCCACATTAATCCCAATCATATCCAATAGTATTGCTTCCAAGTAGAAGTGTGTCATTTTATCGCACTTTTATATACTCTTTTACCTAGTGCCAACATGATAAAATAGAATGAGCCTTCTTGTGTCGTATTTTTCTAATCTGTCTTCTATTACTTTACAACAATAGATCTTGATCTTTTATCTCTGTAGAGAAAGGAATAAAAAGTCTGCAAGAGGAACAGTTTGATCTACCCTATATAACGGAGGACTTATCTAGACAATCTGTTCAAAAGCGTGTGCCCACTCTGGTATAATTTTTGCAAGACTCGACTCCTAGGGCTATAACTAAAAGAAATTGTACACCTTGGACCAACATTTCTATGTATAAGTGTGAATGTATGAAGAAGACAAGAAATAGTCTTCAATATGGCTCTTTCTCAGCCCAGCTTTTAAAAAATGCTAAGAATAAATAAGACACAAATTTTGAAAGCTGCAATTACTTCAACAAAATAATAGAAACCTTGACTGGGGCTAACTGATCAACAAACCTTTGAGGTGACTGTATCCTTCATTGAATAGTATTCAACAAGTACCTGATAATTATACTGGGGTTTTTGCAGCTGTTACCTATTATTCATCATTATTCTCCTATTATTTAGCCATGTCTGCCACTGGGCAAATATCCAATACTTACAGAAGCAAGGATAATCTTCATCTAATCTGATGCAGGTCACAACAGGGATTTACACTAGCAGTCATAAATTCAGCCATGTCATAAATGAACAAGCTGTTCCTGAGTATGACTGCCAATATTTTTGTCCTTCCACAACTTCTGTGTTCAATAAAAGTGCATTATAGACTAAACTGTTGTAACTGCATCTAACATGGAAATACAGTGATCTGGAAAAAAAATCACGGTCAGATCAAAGTCACAATGGAGCCTGTAGGCTGCGAAAGACTCCATATTCATTTCCAACAATGAAATCCATACAAAACATGTATGCTTACAGAGTTATAGAATAGAATAAGGGTATAGTACAGACGACTATGCATGAACAGGAAGGCATGATATCTGTGTGAGTGTATGTATACAGATGTAACTATAGATGATATAGGTGAAAATAAATAAACAGATATGGAGAGATAGATGATAAATGGATGGATGGATGGATGTGGGTGAGTAAATGGATGGACAGGTGGACGGACGGGTGGACAAGCGGGCAGGACGGGTGGACAAGCGGGCAGGAGGGCAGGCAGTCAGGCAGACATTAAAGATCAATCTGTTCCAAGCATGTATGAGATAGATACCAAATCTAATGCAAGGGATGAGTTCATCCATGGCATTGAGAGTCCAGAGAAAAGCCTGTAGTATTCACCTATAATATTCAAATGCTTCAAAGGCTTGTGATGAGTACAAGACAGGAGTGCACACAGAATGAGAGATTGTCGTCCAACAAAACTAGATTATGGCTAAAACATTCATAAGAAATACTGAAGCAGCTAACACAGTTTCAGATTGGCAAGGTTAAAAAAATTAAAATTCTGAGGAGCATATTGCAAAAGTAGTACTTGGGTTCCCTCTCACTAGGACAGTAGTAGATAACTTAATGCCTTATACAGCCTATTTATCTGATAGCTCCATCTGTGTCTGGTGATCTGGCCCTCAAGGATTTATTATTTTTTTTGTATTTTGTATAGACAGTGTAGTACCAAAATACTGAAGATATTATGAGACCTTCAATTTCAATTTTTGTAGATAGTATTAAAACTTGTCCTCATGCTGAGAAGACACAAAAGAACTCTCTGAAGCTGAATGATCCAGGATTCATTTGATTCCGTCTTCTTAGTATATAGCTGAATCCTCGATTCCAGCCCCATCAAAGCAATAACAAAAATTCACAGAAGTAGAACTAAGAACAAAGAAGAACTCAATAGGCATTAGGAATATATGGGGGGAATATGGGGCATATTAAGCCACTGTGTTGTTGGGATAAAAACAGGCTTTTACACAAAAAAATAAATGGAACAATAGACCTATCACTCCCAATCCAAACAGGAGATTGGTTTTATTTAAGACAAGCCCATAGTAGATGTTAACATTAAATTCTGCCAGCTTCACCCTATCTAATCTATTTGCTTGGTACTTATATTGTTTAAGAAATGTGTTAATTGTATCTAACATTTAACATCATAACTAGTTTTGGACTTCAAAAATAATAAACACATTATCTTCATTCCTCATTCTTCTGATTTTACTACTGACTTTGATAAGTTTTCACTTGGGTGAGCTCTTGAACACCAAATAAAGACGCTTTCTCTACTTTTACCATATACAAACAGAAGAGTCCAAATAAACGTTTAGAATTAAATTAACAATTATAATTATACATGCCAAGTATTTAATGTTGATTAATTGCAATAACAGATTTTTCCAAGAAAAATCAATAATGTGTTAATTAGATAATTCTCTGTTAATTCTAATAGCTATAGTATTCTAATATTTTAAAATAATTTTGTAGCATATACTATGTATTTCTATACATACTGATTAGCCTATTAGTATTACTATGATCTCACAAATTAAAAATTACTCTAGATTACATCATGCTAGCTTCCAAATTTTGTAATACATACATATGCATCACGTTATTGTCTTATGGGAAAATAACATTACGGGCAACACAAAAATAGGCTACGAAATAGAGGCTATGCCAAAGAAATTGAAAGCAGGAGATAGAAGAAAAGGAAACTACAATAAATCTAGTTTGCAACAATATATTCACTATACATCTCCCTATTTTTCTACCTTGTTATCCTTACTTAAGTTACATTTATACACTAATGACAAAACATGCTAGCATGCTGGATGATATTAGCATTAATCAATTTGTTGTTTAAAATTGAATGGTAACAATTTGCACATTGCTATTGATATCTCAAAAAAGTAGTGGCATTTTTGCTTTTTGTTTAATTATGCCTCTTTTTTTTAGTTTGCATTGTTTAGGTTTTTTCAAGTATATATTTTTTTCTATAATATTTTAAATTTAAAAGAGTTGTCCTTAACCATTTTGATTTCTTTGACTGATTATCAAATCATTTTCATCTTGTAGTGACCATATAAGATTCTCCCCAACTTGATCTATACCTAACCTGGTCTTTTAGGTCTTCCAACAGTACATTCATTGCCACTATAACGGAGTCCACCCAATTTGCTGATAGCCGTCCACTCCTCCTTCCTTCCTAGCTTTAGAGCCTTTTCCAGATAGATAGGTCTTTGCATGATAGAGAAAAATGTACCATTCTTGAAAAAATGGATGTAAGTAAAGGGTGAATTTAGAATAAAAAGTTTGTCAGTCGAAATGGAAGAACATTTGGAATGAAAATGAATAAATGTGGGAAAGGGTGTAGAAAATAATTAAAACACATTTCTGCTATATCTATTGAGCTCAATTCCTGATGATTATGTGGCATGTTCATATAATTTTATGCATAACAAATGTTCTTCTTCCAGGATGTTTTTGTTTAAACTTCCTGGGCTAGCGTACAGACATGTGATTTCTTGGTAGCCTCTGATCCAAAAACTGGTCAGTCTGACCCTTTTAGCTTTTAAATATCACTCTCAGTCAGCTAAGGAGTATCACCTGGGTTGGAAGTTGCGTTGAACTCAACTCCTAGAATTGCCATGGCTCCATAGAAGTGCCACTGCTTTCTTCCAAAAATAGATTTTAATCCCTATCTACACCTTGAGAATTTCTTGATGCACTTCCAAATATTAGAAAGATATGACCCTGATCAGCTTTTTGGAAATCAATCATCAGCTAGTTTCTTCTACCTTTGAGGCTTATTATATAATGTATTCTTGCTCTTTTTGCATTTTGGCCTTTTCAATACAGTTGCATGATTTTTGGCTCAAGATATATGTTACAATAATCATAGTTATTTAAAAGTGTTTAATGTTGACACTCTTAAAAGACTTAGCCAATGAATTCAAGTCCAAGTGGATTACATCCCAAGATATAGAATAATAATTGAGAATGGATCTGTGAAGGAGACCACAGATCCATTCTCAATTATTCAAAAGTTGAATTGATTGCAATTGAGGTACAAATATAATTTAGACTCCTTTGAGAACTGCTGGAGGAATCACAAGGTCTCAGGAGCCTGAAGGAAAGCCAATGTTATCCCTATTTTCAAAAAGAGAAGGAAGAAGACTCAGGAAACTAGAAGCCTGTCAACCTGACATCTCTAGCACGTTTTTGAGCACTGGCTAGGCATGCTACAATTAACTGGAGCTAGTATGGATAGTAAGGATTTGTTTCAAATAAACAATGCCAGGCTGACCTTATCTTTGATAAAGTTAGTAGTTTAGTTGATCAGGAGAAAATGGCAGATATTGTGTACTTGGCCTCAACAAAACTTTAGACAAAATGTATTTGGAATCTTTACAGTCTGACTGTTGGAGATTGACAAGATTGATAAAATTGATCCAAAAACTAGGTCACACATGTCCACACATTCATATACTTCAATTTACAGTCATTATCATTGTGTATTTTTCTCCCTCACACATCTACATACATCTATCATCTACAGCATTCATTCATTCTTCATTCCATCCTGTGCAGTCTTGCTCCACTCTTACTTTTATGCTTTCTTCACTCTTCTCCCTTCATCTCCATTCTATTTACTACTTAACTCTCTCAAGTTCCATCAAATAATGAGCTTAAAGGCCTTATGCCACAGATCAGGGTTTGAAAAATGTGACTGGGATACAATATGACACAGAGGTTAGCATTAAATGGGTAATGAACATATGATTCATTTTTGTACATAAGCTGTACGCTAGTTTGTTTCTTTATAAAAGTAAAGACAGAATACAGGCAATTTCTCCATTTTAAATTTTTAGAAAGCATTCCAGCAATTTATGAAGCATGCCAAGTATTAATCACCCCATACTGATACATGTTTCATTTTATTTATTAATGCAAACTTGCAATGTTAAGATATATACTTGGCTATACCACCTTTTCTTGAATAAGAATAAATGGTCTCTTGCTAGCATCGTGTCCTCCAAATGTGTTGAATAGTTATGACTTAATATGGTTGTGGGGCATCAGACTGGAGAAGACTGTACTATACAAGCATATAACTGGGAGCTTAAGCATTTAGAGAAAAAGATTCATAATTTTTTGAGTTAAAAGCTTTTCTATAAAGGTAGACAAGGTCAGAATAAAGAAAAGTACCAACAAAAATACAGTTAAAATGAAAGACAAACAATAAAATTTAAAACATGCTTTAAACAATCTTCTACTTCTATCACTTATTTTTGAAATAATTTATCCAATACATTTCTACGAGTGTAGTATTTGGAAATTAAATCAATAGAAAATAGGGTAGGTCAGCTGCTAACAATGAAACCATGAATCCATTTTAAATTTGTTGAAAGGTCTGCTGTTGCTTACCACTGCTTTGGTGACATAATGCAGCATGCTAGCTTTAAGAACAAAAGTCATAAACAAGATAAAACTGTATGACTGCACGTCTCAGATGAAATTGTACAGCCATATGAGAGATGTCTGAAGGAAATGTCCTTTCTCTGTCTGGTTCCCACTAACAATGCATTTGCTTAGAAGTTGTATGTATATATTTTTTTCTCCACCTTCAAAAAAGGGATCAAGTCTTTGTTCTTCAACTAGAATATTTAAGTTGGATTAATTATTTTACCTGCTGTTGTGAGTAGTTTTAACTTTTTATACTTTATTTTGTTCTCCAGGGTGGAGGAGGCTACTCAAATGCTCTGGGGTAGGAAAAAAAACCAATCAACATAATAAATAAAGCATTATTTCAGTACAGTAGAATTAAAACATGCTCTTTATCAGTATCCTATTAAACACCCATTTTTGCAACTTCCCATTTTTCCTCTTATCATGTAAGGTGCTCCGTTGTAAGCTAGTAATAATCGTTACCAAAATACAATATGTGGGTTTGAAACTATTCTACTTTTTGTAACAACTACAGCATAGTATCTTCAATAATTGAACAGTTCCCTTAAAAGGAAAAGGGATTCTGACATAGTTCACAGCAATCAACAGTGTGGAAGCAGCCCATAGTACCCAATGAAAGGTGATTCTTCAAAATTAGACGAGTCACAAATGAAAAAAAATACACTTATTTTTAGATAAGACCAACATGCTATACTAATGAAGTCAGCAAGTGGCATTTCTTAATAAAAAGCTGTCAGTCAGTATCCTTACAGAGTTTGCTTAAATGTTTCATCTTAAAAGGCATCTAATGGACGTGTGAAGTTTTCCGATGGAATATTTTGATTCTATTGATGGTAAAATGCAATTTGATATTGGCGTGTAGTGCAAGACAGCTCTGGAACCCTTAAAAATAATTCTGTGCTCCTCCCAAAAATGGCAATCTATTTTACAAACAAAATTGCATCACTGCATCACGTAACTAGATTATTATTTATCAAGAGTAGATTTCCAACCCGATCTGATACCCTCTTTCTTCTTCGTGTTGCCCCAGGGCATAACATGTTGCTGTGCGGCATATTACCTTATGAATCTTCTTCAAGTACCCAATTATCCTGGTGCACCAGACTTGTCTTTATCCTGACAGCTATGTGCAGCTTACAATGCACGTTGTCAGGGGTGAAAGATTGTATACCAGTTTCCTCATATCCCTCACTACATTTCCATTACAATGCAAAGAAATGAGAAAAAGATACTGGAAGAAGGTACAAGCTAAAAGCCTCTCCTCCCCATACAAACACATGCACACTTGCTTGTTCATTTGAGAGTTTTCTTTCAAAACTTACTATTCCGTTCTAAAAACAGAATGACTTAAAATCAATAACAAAAACAAAATACATATAAACAAAAAACCTCAGTAATTATTAAATTACTAATAATCAGTAATAATTAAATCTGCAAATTCACATTCCCTGTTGTTATGGCTTATTCAGAAAGAATGTGGAGTTTTCTCTTCTCTACATTTGTAAACAAATTTTATGCACCGAGATACTTGCTCAAAATTTGATTTACTGTATTTTTGTTGCAACATATTTTTTTTCTTATTGTACATACAGTAGCTATTTTCCTTTCTGCGGTTCTCTTTTAAAAAGAAAAATAAGTAAATGAAGTAAAAACAAGTTTAATTTTTTTCAGTCCTCCTGGACTTGTGACTCATGCTAGAAGAGTTTTGTACATACTGGCTGTCCCAGCTCTTTAAAACAGCCTCTCACTTGAAATTTGAAGGATCCCTACCCGTTTAGCTTTCCAAATGACTGTGAAGACTGTGAAGGTCTTTCCCTCAGGAAAGTTGAGTGAGAAATCCGTTCGGTCTGGCGCTTGGTGTTTGTTTTTATTTCTATTTTTATTTATTATTGCCAGCTGCCTAAGGTCATTATCTGAGATTGGCATCCACATAAGTACTATAAATACATATTTCTCGTTATAATATATTATATATAAGACTGATTTTATGTACTTCAACCACGACTGACTTTTTATTAAACTAAAAAGAAAACTCTCTAATGAGTTTAATATCAAAGGAAAAGAATTGATATTCTCTCTAAGCTATCTTAGGTGTCAGCAAACAGGGCTTATCAACAGAAGCTGTTAGAGACTTCCAGAATCACTCACTAGAACAAGCAATGCCAAAACAGCATAAATTATGGTTATATCTAAATGTCAAAGTTTCAGGCTGATTATATATAGTATAAATTCAATTCTTCCCTGATATTTGGCAGGAACACCCCCCCCCCAAACTTTTCAGACCTGACTCTTCATGTAAGCAAGAAAAGTGAGCCCCAAAATGTAGTTGATGGGAAATGGGGAGCCCCAAAATGTAGTTGATGGGCTATAATGGGTCCTTTGTAGTATTTTTGTGAATTTATATTATTTTTTTGTTTTTGAGGAACATTGTTGTCAGTCACCAAGATAGAAAATTTTAAATATCTATATATCTATCTACACACAGATGCACATTTTAAAAAATGTATGAATATCCACCTTTTTGCTGATTTCCTTTTACCTACATTTCCTGTATTTTAGATCAGCCATAATATTTATCTATACATTTAAGCCATAGAATGTGATTTACAAATTACAAGAGTTTAATTCACATGTCAAATGAACCCACACAACCTAACCACATATTTAACCTTAGCATGAAATATGAATCCTGCTTGCCTGTATACATTATATGCTTTATACACAAGCACTGTACTAAGGAAAATACATGCTACTACTGTTCCATGAGAGTAATAGCAATAATAGTTTAACCACTGAAATTTTTAATTTCACGCCAAATGCTTATTCTAAACTGCTAATTTTAAGCAATTCTCCCAAACCCTGACTACATATTCATAAGAATCAGGATTATTTATCTTGGTTTGCTTTTTGTTTTTGCTTTTGCTCTTCCTTTTTAATATTCTTGGCTAGTTTTCAATTACCTTTGTTGCTGCTGTAAAATGCTTGGTGGGCCAAGATATTCTGAAGCAATTAGAAAGCTGTATATGTTTACAGACCCCCAAAAAACTTACTACCTAGAAAATGCAGTAATTCATTCTGGATCATTGCTATCTTAAACATTGGTATTCAAAAGAAAACAGTCTAAAATATTAGCAGATTATTGGAATGGTAATTAACACACAACAAACCCAAAGAGTATATGGGATATTTACTTCCTGATTATAAATAAATATTTATTTTCTACATAAAATCTACATTGTTGAATGGGCCCGAAAACCAAGTATAGATACAAACAAGTCATAGATTTAATTAGAACAAATTCATTAAATCCATCCATTGTGACTCAGACAGCAGCATTTGGAGTTCACAATATTTTTTTCTTTTTTTTTTTTCACAATATATTTTTTATTTTTTCAAAAACCATTCTTTCATTGCACGATGTGTCACACTGGGTACAAACACTCAACAAATACAATCAAAAAATATCATTCTATTCCTGTATTATTATTTTTCAATCCATACTATATTATTTATTTTATTCATCCTCCCGCACTCTAATATTTTTATTTTCTTGTCCTAAATTATTTCAATTTCCCACTTTGTACCCAGTCTGACACATCGTGCAATGAAAGAATGGCTTTGGGGAAAAAAAAAAAAACAATAAAAAATTTATTGTGAAAAAAAAAAAATTCAGGCGCTTGGCAACTGGCTCGTACTTATGACGGTCGCAGTGTCCTGGCCGGGGGGGGTGTCACGTGATCCCCTTTGGCGACCTTTCTGATCAGCAGCATCAAGGGGGAAGCTAGATTCGTTTTCAGAACCCTGTTCATCCGCTTAACGGCTGCATCGAATGCAACTTAACAGCCGTGACAAGAAAGGTGGTAAAATGGGGCAAAACTTAAGCAATTATCTCACTTTGCCATGGAAACGTTCGGCTCTCAAATGTGGTCGTATGTCGAGGACTAAGGGTGACATGATAGCCCAGTGTTCTAATATTTGAGGGGCTGCCACGAAAAAGGGGGGACAATTGACTTTCCAAAGCCCCTGAAGGCAGGACAAGAAATAAAGGATGGAAACTAACCCAGGAGAGAAGCAACCTGGAGTTAAGGAGAAACTTCCTAACGGGGAGGACAGTTAACCTGTGGAACTGCTTGCCACCAGAAGTTGTGGGTGCTTCATCACTGGAGGCTTTCCAAGAAGAGACTGGACAGCTACTCGTCTGAAATGTAGAGGGCACGTGTGTCAAACTCACTTCGTCACGTTGCTGTCAGATGCCATTTCACAATGTTTTTCCCATTCACGGAGCTGGGGCGGGCATGGCCTGCGCGTGACACCCCTGGTAGAGGGTTTCCCGCTTGAGCAGGGGGCTGGACTACAAGACCTCCCAGGTCCCTTCCAGCTCTATTCTGAATTTAATCGAATTCTGGAGAAGAACTAGATTTGGAATAGAAGAGAATATTAAGTTTTTCCAATAAAGAAGAGACTGGACAGCCATTTGTCTGAAATGCTATAGGGCCTCCTGCTTGAACTGGGGGGCTGGACTAGAAGACCTCCCAGGTCCCTTCCAGCTCTATTCTGAATTTAATCGAATTCTGGAGAAGAACTAGCTTTGGAATCGAAGAGAATATTATTATTTTTTTCCAATAAAGAAGAGACTGGACAGCCATTTGTCTTTAATGCTGTAGGGCCTCCTACTTGAACTGGGGGGCTGGACTAGAAGACCTCCCAGGTCCCTTCCCGCTCTATTCTGAATTTAATCGAATTCTGGAAAAGAACTAGATTTGGAATAGAAGAGAATATTAAGTTTTTCCAATAAAGAAGAGACTGGACAGCCGTTTGTCTTTAATGCTATAGGGCCTCCTGCTTGAACTGGGGGGCTGGACTAGAAGACCTCCTGGGTCCCTTCCAGCTCTATTCCGATTCTGATTCTATATGTAGCTCGAAAAATGAGTACCTCTCTGAACCCCTCCAGTTTCCCCCTGTCTCTTCTCAACTGGGATGCGGAGTTGGTGTGTGTGTGTGTGTGTGTGTGTGTGTG
>JANHFL010006492.1:148990-166388 GCA_032468155.1 Oxyrhabdium leporinum | reverse complement strand
TCAGCAACCAGTTCGCTGCCTGGTTGCTGGGTGGGTGTGGCCATGGTGGGTGTGGCCTACTCATTTTCGCCCTCCCCAGGCTCCAGAGGCTTTCCTCGAGCCTCTGGGAGGGCAAAAACAGCCTCCCTGGGGCTCTGGAGGCTCTCCAGAGGCTTTCCTCGAGCCTCCGGGAGGCCCATTTTTTGCCCTCCCCGAGCCTCCGTGCGGGCTCTGCACTTACCTCGCATCCAAAACAGGCCACATGGAGACTCCTGGGAGGGGAGGGGTGAGTCAGCCAGGGGTGGGATTTGCCAATTCGCTGAACTGGCCATAACATTAGCTACGGGTTCGCCCCAACCCAGGAGAACCCTTAGCAGCCCACCCCTGATCCCAAGACAATTCCTCTTCATTCAATGTAACCCAGGCAAGCCAAAAGATTGAACAACCATGCTGTATGTAATGTGTATATGTAGAGCAAATATCTTCATTCCTGCTTGAGGTAAAATTGATTAGAAGTCACACAATTTCTAAGTTTATCTGGAAATAAAAGTATCTTAAAATGTCACTGCCTCAATCTCAAATGATATACTTACAGTTTTTACATTGGGGGTTTCTCTTAATATTTTTTTTCCTTTTAAATATCCTGGTTCATCTTGTTTTATTTGCATCTATTTATTTTTATTATTTTATTCTTTCGTTACATTCTGGCCATTGTCTCTGTCTTAGCTAAACCTCTCCTAAATTTCTTTAGCTTTTTTCTTCCTCTTTTTTTTAATAAGAAAGTGATCACATAACTCTTTATTTGCCTTCTACACAAGCAATAAACTACCAAACTGTTCTCCTTTCTCTGACTGATAGGACATTGTAAAAGATTATCATTCAGTCAATGCTTTATCTCCTATCCTATGACAGCTCTTGGAGTTTCCCTCCTCCCTAAAAAAAGCCTCACTCCTGCTTTGCAGAAAAATAGGGTGAAGTAAATTGCTAACACCCTCCCATCATATTGTAGGTGTTTGAACGGACATTTTGCAGCATTAATTCAATTAAATAATAATCCATGAAAACAAAGATGACCGTAGTCTAATTCTAACCTGATAGTACATTCATAAACCCACTGTTCACTCTATGGACTTCACCAACTGTCAAAATGTAACAGTAAGAGTGACACAAATTTATTGAGAATTAACTAAAGATTGTCAAACAGCATCTGTAATGCATCAGTTCAGACCTTCCTCTCTTCCACAACTTCTACTTTACTATTGTCTGAAATTGCACATGTCCTTTCTTGGCTACTGCTTGGTTGTGGTGCAGTAGGATTACGTGTAGCTTATTTGGGGCACAGGTGGAAATACAGGTATACTTTTTTTTATAACATTCACAGTTATTTTTGTGGTTAACTATACAAAATTTAAAACGCATACTTAATAAGAAGCAGATGAGGATTGTTAATCGAATCTTAATTCATGAAAAATTGAAAAGAAGTTCATTGTGGCTGTATTCATTTTTCCATCAAAGCTACTTCACACTTTTAAACATCTTGCAACCTTTAATATAGTCTCAAAACTCAACCCTTGAGATTCAGCCTGGTACGCATGTTATAACTGAAGAGCAGGTAATCATCACACATCTAATAAGATGCATATTATCATAGCTAAAAGAAGAATAATTCCATGTAGAATTGAAAACCATATAGCTTCAACAGCAACTTATCAGAATTCCATATTAGCTACTTTGCCAAACATTAAACTAACCTCCCTACTTCCCAAAATCAGGGAGATAGCCCTAAACAACATATTAATTTACAGCTATGAAGGTACACATCTTTATCTGGCAGATGAAGATGATTTTATAGTAAAAGTTTGTTACTTAACTTAAAATTATTCTTGTTTGAACAATAATAACATTTATCTTACCAGTTCTTCAGTTATAAAAACATAAAAGCTGCAAAGAGAGGAGAAGAATCTCCCACTAGGCTGGTGGAAAGCCATAATTTGAAATACTACTTTTACTAAATGTAAATTTACAACAGTTTGTTATTATTTTATCTTTCTATTTTCTTTCATTCTTAAAATTACAATTTATACATTGTAATATTCTGACTTCCGAGCATTCCGATGCTGGATCATTTCAGTAAACATAGATGTGTTTCTGGCATTCAGCAGCATGGAATTGTGAATGTAGGACATGACATTACTGGTGATCCAATTTCTTTTGTTTCATTTACTTAGAATAGCTCATGAATTGGTTTAAAATTATTTTCTGGCTTAGTGGTCTTGATTTCCCAGTGTCTCTCAGTGATCAACATTCCAGAATTTTATATACATTCCATGAAGTCACAAGAAAAACTGAAAGCAAAACGCAAAATAATAGCCTCCAGAACACCAAAGAGAAAAAAAATGCTGGAAGACCTGGAGAAGAAAGAATTAAGGAAGTGGTAGCTGACTGTAGTAGTGTTTAGAAAGGGTTTTGACCCAATTTAGAAATACTGAGATTTTTTGTAATTTGAGGAACAATTATTTTGAATTTTGTGCAACATGCCAAGATGGGTTTGTTCTTTCACCCTTTGAATAAAATCCAATCCCTAAAAGCAGTAATACAAGACCATGATGTAGAATACTGCATTTTAGGTCTTTCATGAAGCTAGAAAGCCTTAGTAGTTTCTATGGTGGGTATTTCAGCATCATTACAAAAAAGAACAATAGAAGATGGGGATTTATAATGCTAATGTTACAATAATGCTAATGTTACAATACAGCATAATTATATAATTTTTAGAAGTAATTAGGACTGTAGAAATACATCTTAGTGGAGAATAAGTGGTCAACTGTCCTTCAGTTCCACAACTCAAAGGAGTGAGAGGAGAGAGAATCTTGATTTGGTAATAAAGGACAGTTTTTTATGCTTGATGATACTGGCAGGGTTACAAACAGTTTTCTTCTGAGCCAGCTGAGCTGTTATCAACCTTGGCAATAAAGCTGTTAATTCATAATTAAGACAGCAAACAATGTATTTTTCCTTCTGTTACCCTGGTAGCAAAACCACTGAAAGATATGGGAGGCCAGCTTAGTTACCTCCAGTAACTAGATCAAAAAATCTCCCTGTTCTAAAGCAGAAAACTGTCTCTCCCTACAAGCTCTTGGCAGCTTTCTCATTCAGCTCTTACATCCCCTCAGAATTACCGGTGACTAATATTCATCTAAGCAACTTGTCAGATCTAGTAGAGAATGCTGGATCTTGTATTTTGGCCCACTCTCACACTTGGTTCCAATTTCTCTTGCTACCCTGGGTTGCTGAGACCCCGGATCCTTTTCTATATGGCAATTCTCTCCTACCCTGACCATTACCAAATGTTATGATTATCTAATGGAATCAGTTAATGTGGCTATCGTGGAGCAAAAACTACTACTATACAGTGTCTGAATTGTTTCTCTCAACTGGCAATATACAGGTAGTCCTCAACTTACAGCAGTTCATTTAGTATCCGTTCAAAGTTACAATGGCACTGAAAAAGTGCATTTTCACACTTGTGACTGTTGCAGCATCCCCATGGTCACATGATCAAAATTCAGATGCTTGGCAAGTGGTTCTTATTTATGATGGTTGCAGTGTCCTGGGGTCATGTGATCAGCTTTTGTGACATCCTGATAAGCAAAGTCAATGGGGAAGCCAGACTCACTTAGCAACCATGTTACTAACTTAACAAATGCAGTGATCCATTTAACAATTGTGGCAAGAAAAGTCGTAAAATGGGGCAAAGTCACTTAATAAATGTTTCACTTAGCAACATAAATTTTGGGCTCAATTGTGGTTGTAACTCAAGGACTACCTATATATCCAATTGACTGCATCAGGGAAGATTAAAGAGACCTAAACTACTGCCTTTTACATTCTTAAATTTACTTAGTTTGTTTTTTAAGATGAGCAAATTCAAGTCCCTCCTTTCTGTAATTTGTTCTTTACCTTTAAAATAGACTAAAACTGGGTTATTACTTTTGAAATAGAAGAGTCATCAAAAGCAAAGCTGTTCTACAAAAGGAGATCATATAGTCATCCTGCCAGTAAGAAATGTCCTGTATCAGGAGGCTTAAGAAATGTTATTTTCAAGAATTTTTGAAATATTTCTAAGAAATAATTGATTAAACCCAACTTTACATCAGCAGATATCTACTCATACAACAAGACTTCCTGAGACTCCAAAAGTAAGTGCAAAGGAATGGGGGAATTAAGAATCTATGCTACTGGAGAAATGACACTTGCTCAAAGAGCTTCACCATTAGATAGAAACCCTACTCCTAATCGATATGGGGACACAGTTAAACTGCAATAATTGTAAATTGAACTTGTATGAATGATAATCTCAATCAAAGAAGCAAAGATGGTCTGGTTGAAGAACAAGTGAGGGTAGGAATTATTAATTGTTGGTTATTGTATATACTTCCCTCCCCAACCACAAATATTTGGAATGATTCACATTCTCTCCCTCCCAAGACATATCTAGATACATTGCATATCACATTCTTGATTAATTTTTGTGAAGAGTAATTCTGAAATATGGATATAATTAAATGAAGCAATCATTATGAAGTTCAAACAAATAACAAAAAAACCCATTTTCAAATCAATAATAAATAGTAACTAGGAAAGTGTGAAGAACTTATTGAATAGCAGATAATTCAAAACATAAAACAACCTATAAGAAGATACAAATTGAGCCATTCATTTTAAATTAATCTGATGTCATAGAATAGCCTCATCACTCAAAGGTTTTTTAGAAAGATGTATTAATTTAAATAAAGGTGAATGATAAAATGCCAAAATAGTCTAGATTGAAAAACTTGAAACATAAACACCAGACACAAAAAAGGACAATAAAATGAAAGTGACTGCTAGAAAAATAATGATCCCTAAGACATATTACCCCAAATCCTGTTGGACTGTTTCATCATGGGGGGGTTGTCCTGAGAGGAATAACCAAAAAACACTGGGATTGTATGAAAGTAATTGCAGGTGCTCAAAAGCAAGTGGGCACCTACTTTGGACAGCAGTAATATAGAAAGATGCTAGAGGCAGATTATCATTTTTCAAAATGGCAAAGGCATAATTTGATACTGCATGGATAAGGCAAGCACACTCCTATCTTTTATTAAGAAAACCACACAGACAGACAGTGTCAACTGATTTATGATATAGGGCAGGGCCCCTCAGGTCAGATGGTACTCAAAATACTATTGAAGAATACCTGAGGATCTTTTAGACTATTAATGATGGTTCTGGTGTGGCTAGATTAAATCATTTGGGAGGTTTACTGTCTGTGCCATACAGGAAAATAAAATTCAAAGCTGACACATCCACATAAGAGTACTCAGAAACCAGGTAGACTGTAGGGTATTGGTTCATGCAGATGGAAGAGCCCAATTGCAAAGACATGGCCAGGAACTAACTGTGGAACAGAAAATGAACAGTTTTAGGCACAAGTAAACTATTTTCAAGAAAAACATCTTTAATTGCTTTGAAGTCCTGAACTTCATTGAGAGAAAACCAGAAGAACTGTGGAATAAAATCCAATAAATTGTTAAAGATGAATGCGTAGCAGAATTTTTACTTCTTTACGCTCTGATTCTAACCTGTAGACTATTATATCAAAGATATATAATGAAATTTACAAATGCTTCAGTTAATTAAAACTTCAAGTATTTATATATTGCAGCTGTCATCAGAAATTAATGAAAGAAAGTCTGAGGAATTCTTACTTGTTATTCTTCTGATAAAGAAGGGGGAGACTCGACGTAATTTATAGTGAAAATAATTCTCTTGATTCTGTTGTTGACATGTAGCCAGGCTTATCCAAAGTGTATGTGTTAGCACAGCCTACTAATATAGTAAACAGATGGGGAACATGTCTAGTATACAGTAGTCTGCTAATTGAATTGGAGTGGAGAAAAACCCTAATTAACCAAGACTTCTCACCTGTGGCAATCCCAAGTGCACATTCATCATCAAATTTGGTGCCCCCATCAGACAGCAGCCCACCTGTTGACTGCACAACCTGGCTGATGCATATGCGACAGTGTTTTCATCCACTAAAAAAGAAAAAATCTTAATTTCAAGCCCATAAATAATAGTAGCAGTGTTTGGATTAGTTTTTGCTCTAATAGGACTGCACTATCAAAAGTTTTGCTTTCATATGCTAACAGAGATTAATATGAGCCATACGCAAATTATAACTTATGGTTGATTGTACCATATAAGTTGTGAGCCACCTAGAAACATTAGATGAAATAAACAGCCATATAACACCTGTAAGTAAATAAATCTTCAAATTCAAAGAGTTGAAGAGCAAACAGCCCTTGCAGGGCAATTGTCATAAGTGTCCACTTAACAAGCCACTATAGTCACAAAGGCATCACATTTTAAGACTGTCCATTTTTCATTTCATTTTCCTTTCATTTTTCAATGTAATATTGCATTCTTTCTATGTTGTACAGTTGGTTCTCTTAAGCACTCTTTTGTTGGACAAGTTGGATTAATTACATTAACAAAGTTATATTGCCTTGGCATCTGTGTTCTTTTCTCATTAATATAAGAGGTATTTCTATCTGCAGAACGAGGAACTGGCAGAAATTGCTCATATGCTCTTTTTTCCGCATCACATGAGCAGATGATGGAATCTATTGTTGATAGACTTTGTCATTTGAGCTTTCCCTATGCAGCTCTTCACACAACAACATTGATCCCAAGCCTAATATACGAAGAATAAAATAGTGTCTCAAGAATAAAATGATAAAACATCAATCCAACTTATTGAAGATCTTGTTATGCATACTCATTGGTACTAAAATCACTAGTGCTCTGAATTATGTTTCTTTATGTATATATTTATTTATACTACATCTTTTTTAACCACATATCTCTGTTGTACGCATATATTATTATTATTATTTTATTTTGTAGGACAGGGGTACCCAAGCTCTGATCCATGGACCAGCACCACGGCATGCCAGAAACTGGTCCACACAAACAAGAGAAGCCCCATCTGCGGGATGCAGGAAGCATGCAAAACCACACTGCCTATGGTCCACGGAACAACCTCTCCCCACAGTATCAAACGCTGGTGCCCAAAAGATTGGGGAACGCTGTTGTAGGAGATTTACCTAAATTATAAAGAAAAGGAAGAAATTCCACTTCAAGTCTTCAAGTAATTTTCAATCTCCTCTATGTTTTATAATGCAAGTCAAGCAATGGGACTTGGATTTTTCTAGTAGATATCCCTTCTTTTCACAAATGTATTAAGATTCATGCTCCGATATTTAAGGGACCATATGGGAAGTGAATAGTTTTTCAAACAATTGCTCTTGAAGATTGTTTACGACCTCCTTGTGGCATGAACAAAAGCAGCTTATTTAATGTTATTGGTAACTAAGTCAATGCAATCCTTTTCCCAAACCAATACTCATCATTCTTGACTTTCTTCTTTTCATTATCAGTGGCTCCATTATGCTTTTAGATAGCAAACATAGTTAATGAACGTAATATTGTCAAGACTATAATGGGCAAAACATTTTATTGTTGTCCTACAATGGATTTTGTTTGTCAAGAGAACAGTGCCAGGGATTTGCTAAATTATATCATTTCCTTTTAATGAACAGAATCTAATTAGAAAATGAACCATAGGAACAAGGGAAAAAGTGAATGAAAATGAAAAGATAAATTATTTTACTTCCTCCCCATTCTTTTCAGTCATTTGTGCTAGGAAGAAACCCAGCAACAAAAGCTTAATGGACTATATTAAACCTGCCATCACTACTTCCCGTCCACATTAAAAAAAATGCTAAGGAATTACTTTAGTTCACAATGAGCATACTTCTTGCCATTGTTCATGTATATATTAGCATGTACAAAGACATTAATTACTTAACATTCTATGACATCAAAGCATTGCACACAAAAGAATTTATTTGACTTGCAAAACTTTATACTTTTGCTGGCACTAAATAATACCGATAATCCACTTGTTAGAAATCTTGGGGCTTGAACTGAAGTCAGCACTCTGGCGGAGCCACAGAATATCAGCTGTAACAAATGGCAGGAAGAACAAATTGTGACAGTAGCACTGCACTGGCACAATGAAACAGAACACAGCCTCTACTTCTGTACCTACTGATGCATATATTTATGGATTCTAGCAGCACCACTCAATGTTACGGTTGAGAAAGTATTTGCACTATAAAAATCTAGACTATTTTAACAACCAGGAAATTTAGCCTTTGGGATAAAATTTCTCATGCCTGTTTTCATCCTAATGGCAGGTCCTCATCTATATATTTTTTAATAAGGAAAATGCAGTATTTCAGATTCTAGGTCCTTTGGAGCATGCAAGAAACATACACATGGCACTTGTTACAGCATGACATCTTTTCCTGAGATTGTGCTGTAGCAGTAGAGAGCAGCTGTAGACATGTAGTTGCTTTAAGGAATTGTAAACAGGTGCTCCATGAGTGTCCCTGCGTGTTCTTTTTGCATCCAAATTGTGCCATGCTCTAACACAGAAATCTATTTTCTAAGTTATCCATGTATGAAATAAATTTGTAGAAAATGTCACAAGTCAGGTTTCTGTTTACAGCACAGGTATGGATGCAGCTGTTCTCCACAGAACATTCTAAAACTCCAATTTCAATCATTCCCATCTCTGCACAGCCTATGGTTATATGAATTAGCAATTTTCCAAGTATTCCCAGGGTAATGCTATATCTAAAGCACTCTGGGGGAGAAAAGGAATCCCATCAGCCACTGCATGGAGTAAGGAGCTTTGCCATTACAATTAACACGGTTGACTCAAGGCTGCTGTTATTGAAAATTTACCCTGAATCCCCGAAGCATTACAAGGAGTACTCACAGATTAACTCCTATTAAAAACGTAACAAATTGCAACATTCTAGAAGTGTAAAAAAACCTTGTCAATATAAGGGTTTCTCGAAATTTCCTAGAGATTTTAATTTTCCTGAATTCAATTTATGTCATTGGGAGTATTTAATAATTATGGAGATGAAAATTATATTGAATATACTTTTAGTCCCAACCGGACAGCTATTACCCTGGAAATTCCCTCAAGTACATGGTCCCATGTATATCCGAAATTCTGTGATATTCATTATGCTATGTTTAAAACATAGTTAGACATAGTTAGACATAGTTAGACATATTTGGAAATGATTGAGTAAGAAATTAAATTGTTCACAAGGTTCATGTGAAACACTGATGCTTTAAAATAATCTGTTTTTCAAAAATGGGCATATGCAACCATAGGAAGATAATGGGATGATTACTTTTAATTAACAGGGATACCTTCAAAATGTTTTAGAAATTATAAAAATATAATTAGCAACTGAGTAACAATATATAGTGGTAAAAGATAAGTTCTTATTTTAGTTTTAACACTTCAGCAGCTTCTGAAAATCAGATAGTTTTGAATGTGTTGGAGAAGGTGTTAGAGAAGCTATACTAATATTACAGTATTATCAGCAAGTTAAAAAATTTACAAGAATAGATTTGGATAATGTACTTAGAAAAAAACCCAGGGTATGACAAAATCAATAGTCCTAGGATTTCATATGTTTCTTATTATTAAAAAATAGGTTTGCTGAACTAAAAAAAATATGTTTTTTTTCAGGTTTAATGGACTTCTCAATCATTTTATAAAGCTTAGTTATTGTTCTTTCTCTACTGGAGATGCAAAAAATCTGAAGATATATTAATGCATTATTTTAATCATATCCACTGATAGATCTTTTCTTGTTAGATGTTTTTGCTGTAGTAAATGAGGTATTTTGGAGAAAGTTAAGACTTACCACTATTCCTGCATTGTTAAAATATTATTATGCATTCCTGGAAAGATACACGCATACCAGATTCTAAAGATAATTAAAGTTATCAACTCTTGAAATATTCACATATATATATTTTTTTAAATTGCAACTTGCTTTTAAGAAAATTGATAATTACTGAAGGAACCTCATTCAGTTGGTAGAATTAAACACAATGTGGTAACTGAAGTTTATTTCTGTGCTTTTTAATGGTAGATTATCAAGTTTTTAGTGCTTCTTTAAATGAGTCCTTGAAAAAGAATATAAGAGAAAGAAAAACAAAGATATTTATATTTCATGCAGCCATTGCTACTGCTTTTTTTTGCTCTTCTTACTTTATTGTGATAGCATAACCAACATGCCTAGTTCCTAGTTTACTTAAAAAGACTTCTCACTTTTCAGAAAGGAAGTATAAGTACTTTAATACAAATTGCAGTGCTATAGTATGATGCTGTTGTTCATATAAATTTTTCGGAATCATTTCATTTTTTAAATTCAATTTTGTTTCTAGCCTTTGTTTCTTGTTTCAAACTTTTCACAATAATTATTCATTATAATTTTGCAGGAGTAAGACACTTATGTTTAACAGAGTTATCTAAGATAGCATAAAATTTCCTTCCTTTTTTGAAGGACAGCCCAGATTTTATATAGTGATACGCAGTTTCGACAGTTAACCTATTTTTCAACATAATTCTTATCAGGCTGAAAAAATGCCATATCATTACCAATTACTAGTGATGCATAGACAAAACATATTGTGTAATAACCTGGACTGGTATACTGTACATATAATAGCAAAACAATTGGAAAAAAGCTTATCTGACAAAACGGAGCATCTACAAAATATTTTCCCCCTACCTTCCATTATGCTTCTCAATACTGTAATTCTATTAACAAGGAAATACTAAGTTCATTATTATTCCTTCTGATTTCCTATAAAAATAACAGTATAGGAGCAAACTCTTCTTTCTTATGGTAGCTTGGGAAACAAGTGCAGCCTTTTGTTCCAATATAAACTAGAAGAAATGGTGGTTAATGGTTTAATTAGTCAGATCAAAGTCTCTTGTCAAGTTCTATATCTTGACATGTGGGAAACAAGACACTTCCTTTGAAATGTCTGCTCTACAGATTGCTAACCTGTTCTTCTCAGGAATGAGTTATACATCACTATTGCATATCTTTTGTTCTTTGGGATGGTAGTTGAATTCCTCATTTCTGTGAAAGTCT
Source organism: Oxyrhabdium leporinum (assembly GCA_032468155.1). NCBI lineage: Eukaryota > Metazoa > Chordata > Lepidosauria > Squamata > Cyclocoridae > Oxyrhabdium > Oxyrhabdium leporinum. The sequence goes on along the minus strand of JANHFL010006492.1, from coordinate 155,322 downwards.
GAGCTTCTGGCCTTCCCATTTGTGGAATGCTAGGCAAAAATCCTTTTCAAAAAGTTTGCAAATCTAATCCAGTAGATGTGTAGCTTTATTTTCAGGGACTGTCCCTTGGTCCTATGAATTACATTCTTCCAGTTCTCTTCTGAGGCTTCTCTTCTTTGTATAGTTGCCTCCTTTGTGTACTCTTTCGGGATTTGTAATAAGATACTGTATTAATTTTTCATGCTCTAATTTATTACTACCCATGTTTCCCCGAAAATAGGACAGGGTTTTATTTCCTTTTGGGCCCCAAAATAAGCATTAGGGCTTATTTTTGGGGAGTGTCTTTTCCCCCCCACCCCATATATGGGAAGCCCACTTCTGCTGGCTCATAGCACAGCAGGCCATGCAGTGTACCAGTGCCACCTCCGTGAGGCAGGGGGTGGAACTTCCCCACACCAGCTTACCTAGGGGCCCCCATAGCCAGGCCACCCACGCCACAACATCTGCCTTGCCTCGCAGCAGCGGCTCCAGCAGCTTTGTCCACCAGTACCCTGCATGGCTGCCGGCCTACTTCTTCTGTTTGTTTGCGACCGCAATGGAGCAGGAGGCCAAGCCATGGCACCGTGAGCAACCAGACGGAATGGTCAGATGGCTGTGCAGACTCTTAAGTAGGGCTTATTTTGGGGATAGGACTTATATTAGGTGCACACATAAAAACATGCTACGACTTATTTTCATGATAGGGCTTATTTTCGGGGAAACAGGGTACATACTGCATTTATTGTAGGCACATAAGTACTATTTAGTACTACTACCACTAACCCAATATCACGTAACCTAAAGTATATCAATTCTGAGTATGATATTTGTTTTATTAGAAAACTGTCTTCTAGATTTCTAGATTTCAAGCAGTGTATATCCAGGGGTGGGATTCAGCAGGTTCGGACAGGTTTGGGTGAACCAGTATCTCTGATGCTCAATAAGCTGGCCAGCTGGTAGCTCATAGGATCAGCTGGGCCCGCCCACCAGCCTCTGCGCTTTTCTCTCCTTTATCCTCAGCTGATTCGCGCGGCAGAGCGGATTGCCTTGTCTCAGCTGTAGCTACTGTGTTACTATATAGAAGCTAAGCTGGTTGTTTTGAAGCTGTGCATGCATGCAAAGCGCATGTTACATGTGTGATCACTGAACTGGTTATGATACCGGTTGAAACCCACCACTGTGTATACCTACTTTGTAATGAACTTCACAAACTACAAACTAAATTAGACTTACAATGGATGATGATGATAATTAGGATTGCGCCTATTAAAAATGGGATTTCATGTATTATTATGAATAAGTAAGAGTAGCAATATGGTAACTCTTTGATCCATGGTTAGACCCCATTTGAATTGGGCCCCTGTAGTAACTATGTTTGAAAGCAAAATTCTGTATTCCGAGGTAAACTACATGATTAGTATTATGTGTAGTTTAGATTGAAATTACACTTCAATTAATTGCTTGTATGTTGAAACACAATGCATGAAAATATTTCTTTAGCATACAGTAATTTGTTTTACTCAAACACAATCAGATTATTCTCAGGAACACTATCCCAGAGGAAGAACCATCAGGAGTGTGAAGTCATGAAGAATCAGACTAAGAAAAAGAGGGGGGGGGTGTTCCAGGTGCAAAACAATCAGATGAAAAGCTTTAAGGGAAGAGTATGAAAATGATTACCTATGGAAGGTAAGTGAGGAAGGAGCAGGTATAAGAAGATAGCACACAGAGATCCAGCAGATCTGGATCAGTAAAATTGGATTTGAGAAATAGAAGGGAAAGAGACTTGGGCTTCGTCTTAAAGATAGTTTTTTTAGCTGATACAAAGATGGCACAAATTTTATAAATTTGAAGAAAGTATAAGCAAACTCCGGTATGGAAACAGACGGAGAGGCTCTTAAGAGGCAATTTCATTAACCAATGCAATCTGATGCTGGACCACCACTTCAACCTCAGAAGCCATATGATGGGGTCCAGCTGTTTGGATTGCTGGAGGCCTTGCTCTCAGTAATGGCTATTGATTTTATATATGGACATTTTATTTAAATGACTTGTAATTACTGCAAGTTACCAAGAATCTTAAGATAGCACCAGATATAAAATGTGATAAAACAAAATACAGCAGTCTGCTTGTTGGTGTATTAGAATTACTGTTCATGAGTAATACCAATGTTACATTAATAATTGTAACCAACAGATTACAAGTGGTTACTTAAATTGCTGATTTTGACTTACTTTGCAAGTATATTCAGGTCTGTCCATCTCCTTCAAGTCAACACTACCTATCCAGTGTGTGCATCACTGATAGGAATGCTTAAGGCCTAAGATCTGGGGGAAAGCAAGAAATTCCTATTTTTCATTAGTGGCACATTGTCCCTCTGGGAAACAGCCTCCTAGCAGAAATCTGGGTGGGTCCTTCACTACTGAACTTTAGAGAAGGCTTAAAAACAGAACTGTTCTGAAGGACATTTATATATACACCCAAAACCCACATTATAATAAATATTTTTTGTAATTCATTGCTCTAATACTCAGCATGAACGCAGTAAGTATTTATGAGGACGTGGAGAAATCTGAACCGTGCACAGGAAATATGCAGACAATTTTTTTTTAAAAAAAGGGAATATCCATCTTCCAAAAAATATGAAGGCTTCAAAAATCATTTCAGCTGTGAAAGGTCAAATGTGATTAGGTTTTCCTCCCGACAAAGATTAGAAGGAACTTACAAGATGGCCTGTCAATACTATTTCTGCTGATTCTCAATTTACCCTTAATTTGGCTGTCTGAAGAAGAAATATCATAATGTAATTGTGTTTGATGAATGATTTTATACAGTACCCCGATTGCTTTTTATGCAATTCATATGGATTACTTCTACATCTGTGTCTGGTAGAGGTGTGAATCTCCATACATATTCATTAATTCTTCAGCAAGATATGCATGTTTCAGATCAAGAGGAAATATTAGAAATGGTTTTATTTATTTATTTATGGAAAGGCACAGGCAGTTACATTACATCAACTGGAAAAAGTTTTTGATGTTGTTTCAATTATTGTTTTCTAAGTAAGGCACAGTTAAAATCATTACTGATATTTATATTGTTTGATGTGGATAAATTGGTTTCATAGAAGTACTAAAAGATAAGATACAACATACTCCAGAAATTATATGGAACTAAATGGGGAGCTTCAGCTGCCAACCTCAGACCATCAGCAGTGGGGTTGGTCTACTCCGCAGCAGAATGCTGTGCCCCTGTATGGCTGAACAGCTACTATAGTAGCAAGTTAGACACCAGACTCATTGACACCATGAGGATTATAAGCAGATGTATTAAAACCATTTCGATTTGTTGGCTTCCTATTCTGAGCCGTACAGCACTGCCAGTTTACGAAGGCAAGATGTACGAATGAGAGAATATAGAAAAATTATGAACAACTCTATGTTATGTCATATGCTAAATAAATAACTAAAAGATAGAAAACTGTGACATAAATTCAATTAATTAATCAAATTCAGCAGCTCCTGAGCTTACCAACTGAACTATTTTAGTGTAAGTATAATATAAAATATCCACAGAATTTTGATCAGAATACTTTGAGGCTGTATTTATTTGTTAAATTTTAGTTTTTTTAATCCAATCTTTATGTTTTTCTAAACAACTCAAGGCAGCAAACGTATCTAATAGTCCTTCTTTCTATTATTTCCCCCCACAACAACCCTCTGAAGGTAGCTTGGGCTGAGAGCGAATGACTGGCCCAAAGTCCCCCCGGTTGGCTTTCATGTCTAAAGTCGAATTGGAACTCAAGCCTCCTGGTTTCTACCCTTAGCCACTGCTTAGGCAGAAATTCTGAGTCAGAGGAAGATCACTGAGTTCCCTACTGAATCTTATTCTTTCCAGAACTTCCTTGTTTGCTCACTATCTTCTGTCTTAGGAATTTCTACAACCTCCTCTGTAACCTACGCCAAAAGAACAGCACAACATCTGCGTATGCTCTAGGGGTAGAAAGGAAATATCACATTGATAAATTAAAACTAATTGTGGGCTGCACAAAGTTAGTTGGCAGCCCACACGCAGCCCTTAGGTCATATGTTTTACAGGTCTGCTCTAAATGTATTAAGCTTGAAATATGCAGGAGGCAAAGACTGTCTGACATCCCTGTCCCATGACTAAACAAACAAATGAATCTGGCGGTTGGGAATAGCCAGAGAAGAACAGTTAAGAGGTTTCATTCAATATAGGGGAAGATGAAATAGGCTAAGAAGCTGGCAGGAAGGGGTTGAAGTTGAGTTGAAGACGGGGAAATGTGGAAGGAGAAAGAGACAGAAAAAAAGGGAGGGACGGAGATTATTAACAAACAAATTATGACTCTTGGAACCTGGATGAAACAGATTATCTGGACAACTTTCAGTCAAGTTTCAGGGTGGGGTACAGAATGAAATGGCGTTGATTGTGGTTTGTGGATAATTTCTGGCGAGATTATGCTGTCCTGTTCACTCACTCACTCACACACACATAACGGTGATTTAGTGAGTTTATTAATATTCCCTTTACCAAAAACCCAGAACTGTCCCAATTAAGTCCAGTCAAAAGCATACCAATGCTAGTATACAGAGTAATGAATGATAAGTCCAACAAGGCACTTGAAAGTTTCCTAAACAAGACAAATCCACCAGGCAAAATTAAATCCACAACACAAGAGGATTCAGGACACACAAAAAATCCAGTTCACAATGTCAATCGAAAGCAAGGCAGGAATCACAACAACCAGGAAACACATAGCTAGGAAATGAACACATTGTTCCCAGCATCTCCTCCATCTGTCTGCTGCGCTAAATAGCCAGCTTCTGGTGCAACCCATCAAGAGGGATGAGACTGCCTCCTCACGAGTCATCAGACTGACCTTAGCTGCTCTTGTTTTTTCTCTGCCCTATGTGTTCTCAGATCAGGTGCAGAAGGCAATTACTCATCATCACTAACCAGCTGCAGCTGCATGCTTTCCCACCTGAAGCCTCAGAGCTGTCCTGCTACAGCTGTGCTTCAATCAAATCACTCTCAGCCAGCTGCTGGATTATTGCAATGAGCTCTACATGGGGATACCCTTGAACATTCTTTGAGAGCTACAACTAGTGTAGAATGTTGTATTGGGGGGGGGAGCCTAAGGTGGTACATATAACATTGCTGTTGTGTGAGCTGCATTGGTTATCAGTTTGCATATGGTTCAATTCAGGGTGTTGGTTATTACCTTCAAAACTCTATAAGGCAAAGGGGGTGGAGCCTCCCAGCGATACTAGTCACAGAGAATGGGTGCTCTCCATTCCTGTGCTGGGTTCTCCCTGTTTGTGGGCTCCAACAAGAGCCAAAGCCACCCTGCAGGGGAGGCGAAGCTAAGGAGGGGCGCTCTGTGAGGTCGCAGGTGAGATCATGACTCTCCTGCTGAACCTGGCAGCTTTTTTCCCTCTATGCCATGATGAGGAGAAGACACAGTCTAAGATGGCTGCCAAGAAGCTGGGAGAGATGACGACCATCTAAGCACTGTGCAGGAGTGGATTTTGGTGAACAGTGGCTGAACTGGGTGAGAAGAATTCTTTTTATTCAAATTTTAACCCCCAAAGAATATCTGGGAAAAGAGAGGCTTATAAGTACTTTTAAAAGAAGGAGTGACCTAGCACCTTTGAAATGCTGGAACTACCCACCCAAAAATAACACTATTCTAAGAAGTGAAAGAATGCTTAAAGGAAGCCTTAAAATATAGAAAACCTGGAAAAGAGTTGAATAACTTGAGAGGTGATCTTTGGGAGAAAATGTTTTTTTTTATTTGTATTCTTAAACCCCCTGGATTTATAGGCAAATCAGCTGTTTTCAATATACTATTTAATGCTGGAACTTGGAAGGTGTGTCATCTACTGGAAGAAGAGAAGCACTACAGCGTGAAATTATGTAGTGCAGGAGCGTCTAATGCATGTAATAGAAGAAAGTAAACAGAGCCTGGAAAGAGGTCTGACCTTGACTTTATCTCAGAAGGCTATTGGAATATTTTGAGTTACTGAGTGAGTTTCACCCCCTTTTGGAAGATTTTAAAGACGAACTAAATTAAATAATTAAATACTATTTGGTTATTGGACTGAGGACTTGAAAGATTGGAGAAAACACAGTGAATTAATTTGGATTTGGACTACTAACACTGTTTGACAGAATATCACACGAGGCAAAAGAAGAAAAGTGATAGAAGAAAAAAGAAGAAGGAAAATTAAATAAGACCTTAAAATTTGGATAATTGGGAAGACAAATAATTGGAAAATTAAAAGACTATAAA
>JANHFL010006492.1:116234-137727 GCA_032468155.1 Oxyrhabdium leporinum | reverse complement strand
AAGGTGCCACCGCCCCACCTTGCCGTGAGTGATGTTGAGTTGGCCACGCCCACTCAGTCACTTGACCCCCCCACCAAGCCACGCCCATAGAACCAGTGGTGAAAAAAAATAGATTTCACCACTGAAGGTATCTTAAGAATGGTTAATATCAAATGCAGAAACATCCTTTATTATTTCTTGTTTTTGTGCTTAAAATATATGGTTTTAACATTATATTGGTGACAGATCCACTCCTGGATTGTACTTACTATAAATTAAATAATTGCAATAGAAGTTCAATTTGCTGTGTACCAACCATTTTTTTTTGTTCCTCTATGTGTCTTACAAATGCTGTTACTGAGATGATTACTGCATTGCGTTGGAAATAAAACTAGAAAAAGTTGGCTTGCTGGTCATGAACATTGATTCCAAACACCAATAAATTTGGGCAAGAGACCATAAAAGATGGTATAGATTTGTGATACTGTACATCTAAAAAACTAGTAGCTTATTACAGAAGCATGACACATATCCACATATCTGTGTTATGAACATCAGATTCGATAGTGAATATCCGGAATTCTGTTCTGTAAATCAGCAGGACCTGTAAATAAGCAGGAGTCATACCTCATTATCATCTCATTGATTGCAGCCCCTAATTTTGCCTTCAAATATTCCTAGAAGTTCATATACTGTTGCCACACACACATGTAGGTTTGAATTATTTCCCTCAATTAATAAATATGTTTTTGACTTAGCTGTTTAATTGGAATTTCTTTATCTAGTTTTAACACCTGTGTGGAGAACAGATCATGGTACAGATCATATTTATGCAGAAATATTGAAACTTCAAAGGGATTCCCAAGCTTCATTATTACTCTATGGTAGCAACATAATTTGATTAAGCTAATTATAACATTAATACAGATACTTGTAGCAGTAATTCAAAAAATATAAAGAAACATTTATTTTCACAACAACATATAATTAACAAGATGTGAAAAGATATTTTAAAGGATTTACTCTTCATCATTACAAATCGGAACATAATTATTGGCAATGGGGTCCTTGGTGCTCTCATAGCTTGATTGGGTTTTTTTTACAAACATTTCATTACCAAACTATGTAGCATCATTAGTGCTAGGATGGAATGGAGTTTACTCTAATTTTATATTCTAATGACTTGCATTATCAGTATTGGTGGGAGTGATCTTGGTGATTCCTTGACTTGACTATTGTTTACTGTTAGCTTGTTTGGCAATTCCTTGATTGGGAAATATTTGCTTCTCGATTGTTGGTCTAATGTTCATCTTGGTGTTAATTTCTGCTCATCTGTTGATTGCTGGTAAGGAGATGTTTCAGTCTTTTTGTTTCCTTTTCAGCTTTTTTGATTGTCTCTTTTCAATGATATGCAGATGTTTATGTCTACGTACTTCTTGATAGTTGATTTATCTGAGTGCCAAGCTTCCAGGAATTCTCCAGAATTTTTGGACTTGGCTTGGTCTAGGATGTTTACAGCTTCCCAGTTAAAACTATGATTAAGTCATTCAACGTGTTGTGAAATTAAGGAGTTTTCATTATATCTTCTGACTGCTAATTGGTGTTCATTTACTAGCTTTCTGCCTATTTGTCCGATATAACTGTTACAGTCCTTATACTGTATGTTGTAGATGATGCCCAGTTTTTCTTCATATAGATTCATATGATATAAAACACAGTGCCGTTGAGTCTATGACAATGTAAAAATATTGCAAATTATAGCAAGTTTAACAGTGAAGTTCTTTTGAGAAAGTCCTTCTATAAATCTGCAAATACACATTTTTGTGCCTTTGTTTTGTAATTTATACATTGCAACTGTATTCTGTTTGCCATATTTCTAGTGGTGTCATTTTGTATTTTTGCTGTTGCATAAAGAGATTGACTAAGGACCTTCAGTTGTTATATTTCATCTATGAGACCTCCCTGAGCCACTGAGGTTGAAAGCATTGGAAATGCTTGTTTTTTAAGGTGAGAAAGAAAAATAAAGCATTTTCAAACTTGACAGGTTCCTTCTGAGTATTTTTGTTTTAAATTATAATCTCATCTTGATATATAGGTTTCTGTTTTAATTATTAAAGTATAAACCCAAGTAGTGAATGTACAACTCAACAGGTTTAGACACTATGCCCAATTATTTACAACTGTTCTTCCTATAGCAACTTACAATATAAAATTAAAACAATTGTTGGTCTAGTAAACAATTGAACAATTATTGATCTCATGAAACTTTGAAAAACAACATAGTACTTTTCACATTTTACTGACAGATCAGTTTAAAAATATTGAAGGGAAGAGGTCAATATTTTTGAAAGGTAATGTTCAATTTTATTAGTCAGCAGTCTTTAACATTTCCAATTATTGCTTTAGTATTTATCTTACAAACTATATTGGGACAGCAGGTTCCCTCCCACCCCTCAAAAAAATCTGTTTCACAGTTACAAAGTAAGGTAAGATTGCTGACTGAATTTAGGAATATAAAAAATACAAGAGACTTTCAAATTGCAGACATAATTTTTTCAGTGGTATCAGAGTTAAGAAAATAGACTATTTTCATCTAATCTCTATGAAAGTTATATCTCTGTGTGAATGTCTGTAGTTAACAGAATAACAGAGTTGGAAGGGATCTTGGAGGTCTTCAAGTTGAACCACTGCTCAGGCTGGAAACCCTGTACCATTTCAGATAAGTGGTTGTCCAATCTTTTATTAAAAACTTCCAGTGTTGGAGCACCCACAACCTCTGGAGGCAAGTCGTTCCACTGATTTTTACAACTGTCAGGAAATTTCACCTTAGTGCTTCTTTCCTTGATTGGTTTCCATCTGTTGCTTCTTGACCTGCCTTCGGGTACTTTGAAGAATAGGTTGACCCCCCTCTTCTTTGTAGCAGCCCCTTAGATATTGGAACACTGCTACCATATCACTCCTAGTCCTTCTTTTCATTAAAATAGACTTACCCAATTCCTGCAATCATTCTTCCTATGTTTTAGCCTCCAGTCCCCTAATCACCTTTGTTGCTCTTCTCTGTACTCTCTCTAGACTCTCAATATATTTTTTACATTGTGGCAACCAAAACTGTATCTCAACATTTACCTCTTTTGCTGGTTTCTTGCTTAACGTTTGTTCTCATCTAACAGATGACTGATTTATCTAACAGTATAGATTTGTAGTTCAATGACAATCTCATAAAGAATAACAGATTCATTTTAACAGATCTTAACAGCTACAAAATGCAATAATCTCCAATTTGAGGTCTCCCAAATGCAATAATCTCCAATTTGAGGTCTCCCAGATAAACCAGATTATAACACTCTTAACTTTCAGGCAGCATACCTTATAGGTTTACAGATCATTATGATTAATTATATGCTGGATCTCATTTTATAATTCAAGTCAGTGAAGAATTTTAAGACCAAATAACAGTTAATTTGTAATTAAATTATATATTTTTTTTTCCAAGAGCTATGCTACAGTAAATGAAATATCAACCAACTTCGGTAACTATTAATTTAAAACTACATATTCATTTCCCATATAAGTCACTGTAATATTTAACCTTATAATGAGGGAAGATAAAACACACCAAAATCATCATGAAAGTGTTGTTGTTTTTTAAATTTTGAACTATTTCCTACATTTAATAACATAAGTGTCTGTATCTAACTGATAGATTTATAATAATTTCTAAGAATCTTTTTGGAAGGATCAGCCCTAATGGATCAAGCAGTTAATAGTGGTGTCAAGACTTGTACTTTCAGAATTGCAAGATTATGTTAATATAGCTCTAGAATAAAGCAGAATTAGTTCATCTAGTCATGTTTCTTGTCTGGTTTATGCTGGATGGCTGACACTATCAAATAGTGCTGATAATGACAATGAACTAGCAATTTTTAGCACAATTCAGCAACAGGAAACAATGATGGGACCCAAAGCTTCTTGTCTGGCATATTTGTACTGTTCTAGAGTATATTTTTGAGGAAAACTAAATAATCTAAAGCAAATTAAGGATGGTTATGCATTGCATGTTTTAATACTGTAATAAAACTTTTCATTCTACATGTAAATTTAGGTAATTAAGGGCCAAAAAGACTGGTCTCAAACAAGTTTTTCTAAAGATATTGGTTACTTTATTTCATTTATTTATTCATTGTTCACTCAGTAATTTCAATATTCAATTGGAAGTTTTTAAATTTCACCAATATTTTTAATAATTTTTAAATAATTTTAGAAATTTATGCAATACAACTTGTCTCATCTGAAGGCAAGTTAGATAGAATACTGAAAAAAGAAGAGCTTTTTCCATTCAACAGAATCATGGCATTATCCATTAAGTTATTAAGGCATTTGATTTGAATATCCATTAAGTCCAGAATTCCCTTAACAACTTTGCAAGCTTAAAAATAGGACATGAAGTATAGAATTCCTGCTTGTTTCCAAACCATAAATTTAATCTTTTAAAATTTTAAAGTTCTAATTTATTTACTTTATATTTTTTGAAAGACAAACTCTGCCATATTTCCAATGATGTAATTAGACACAAGTTTATAGCTGGTAGTATTCCTGCATAACTTTTAAATTTCTGAATCAAAGACAGTGAGTCACAAAGATGATTTTGGAGATGACTTGAAAAACTATGTCATGACAGTTAGAAAAATATATTTTAAATCTAGGAAACAAGAAAAAGAAATTAAAATTGACTCTATCTTTTTTTCCTAAAATATAAAAGGAAGAAAAAACACAATCAAGCTTTCAAGATTGTTACTTTCATCTATATCAATAAAATTGAATTCCAGCATTCTTGTAGAGTCTGTATCTAGACTTTACCTCAAAAGGCTGACAGAATCAATTGAATTGACTAAGATCATTTGAAACAGGTCCCTAATATTCATTGAATCAAATTGCCAACTCATATTAAATCATCCAAATCAATTCAATTCTTCATATTAAATAGATAACATTTCTGTTACTTACTATATACATACATTCAAAACCAGTAATTTACTTGATCTTAATAGCTGCAGAATTTCAAATGTTTAACATCTTTAATATCTGTAAAAATATATGGGCTATTATAAATCATACTTACAACTGATAGAAACCATTATATATTTATGTAAGTCCTTGAGAAAAAGGAAAATTAAATCAACAATATGAGCACTATTACTTTCTCATTATCAAAGACAACCTTTCCCACTTCATCACCCTCCAGATGTGATGCGATTTTAACCTGCATAATTCCCAATTCCACATGGGCTTTGACTGAAAATTCGGGGAACTGCTGTCCCAACACATCTGGTGGGCATTACGAAGATGAAACAAAGGCATATTCCACTGAGAAGTTCCTTATCTGCATCAGACTAATATGGCTGAGATCTAATAGGGGAATGAGGGAAAGTTGATTAGATCTGTTCCTTCAACATTCCCAGAACAGGTGAATATGAAGTTATTATACATGGAATTAAATTATTTTGTTCTTTCTAAACATGGTTTAAGAAATCCCAGTTTCATGAGTTTGGATACTGCATGGACAGAGAAATGGGACGCACGTAAGTAAGCGAAAGCCTAAAGTTGGATAATATTGTAGAAATAATTCTTCCTGATGTTTGGATTATTCATAAAGAAGCAAGAAAGTTCTAAAACCACAGAAGATTACAAGCATGTGTAGAATAATATGGCTACTGTGCCATCTCTGCCATGTACTTTAATTAGGGAACCTATACAATTCTTTAAAATGACTTTAGCATGTGAAATAATTTTAACACTACCGTAATAGATCTAATAAAACAATCACTTCTATTCTAGGGGTTGGAATTCTTTTAAAAAACAACCCAACAGAAATACAACATTTCATATGATGTATTACTTTTTTGCAAACTATTTTGAATGAAAAAGCATATCTGACTTATTTACACTTTATAAGCAGGGCACTAAAATGTAAAGAGTAACCATAATAATAACAAATTTTACCCCAAAATAACCACATGCATATTGTAAATTAAAATATATGAAGTACTTACAATCCAGCTATAAAAAGGTAACTTTAGAGATTTATTTTTAAAGAAAAGACTAGTGACTATGTTGTTCCTCAAGGGATCTTATCTCACTAGACATCTGGAAAGCTCACTGATTAATTAATTAATAGATTCATTAATTAGACAGATGTACTGTTAGAAAAGAATTTAATTGTTTGAATTAATACCCATTTTAATTAATGCTAAAGAAAGTCATCAACCTTATAGCTGAGAAATGCTGACTTTCTAAATGCCCATCTGTGTAATTAACATTATTTGGAAACATACTATTATAAGCTGACTTATAACACCCTTCATGAAAGGGGAATGCTGTTGCAAAATAGCTTTTAAAAGAGGTCATGGCCTTTGTGTCTTAAACATACAAAGACAACTCCATGACAACTATGCAGTCTTTCTACTTTATGCTTAATGATTTCAGTTGTAGAAAAATGAAAATTGGGAAAGAAGAAACAAGCAATGGGGATACATACATTATGTTTCAATATCATATATATGTAAAAATTTACTATTTCCTCTTCAGCATCTGCATCCATTTGTAAGCTCTGTCAAATATACATAATTTCCCCACAAGAGATACCCTTTGTGGGAGACTTTTGAATGCTTTAAATCCTTCTGATAATATGTTTAGTTGGCCACCTTTCTACACCCAGCTTAATACAAAAGCTAGTTTGGAATTCCAGACAGCCAAACATGCAATTAGATCAGCCTATAAATAGCTGGGCCAGGGAACCCACCAGCATCAAGATATCTAGCAGTGGCAATACTGCAAAATCCAGCTTCTGGTGTGACAGGATTAGCATTGATTATTGCATATAATCATAAATGTCCATCATCAATATGTGAGAATGATATTTAGAGTGTAGGTTTGGTATTAGAGAAGATTCCTAAATGATGCAAATAATTATGGACCTCCTTGGTTTATAATAGCAGTAAGTCAATTTGTGAATAGTTACTTATAGTAGAAGGGATGACCCCTAGAATTGTTGCCTCTGAACTTTCCAAACTATCTCAGACCAAGAACAGATGAAAATTTTTGTAGCATCCATCAGCATTTAGCACTCTTCATTAAACCTAAGGCAATAGGGAGGTAATAATTCAGTTCTCTGATTTCACGCTAATGAACCTTGAATTTCATACTTACTCAATATGACAGTTCTTTTTTTTCTTTTTTTTACAAAACCTGCATTCTATAACGTTGACTGTACATAGATTGCTGATGCAGTCCATTTTAGCATGAGCAAGAATTGGTATTTCTGGCCTCTCTGCATAGGCCATGGAGGTACAATTCCTTACTCATCTGAAATCATCACTGTGAATTTACAATGTACTTATGTGGATGGGATTCATTGCTGTAGTCTTAATTTGTGTGACATACAGTGATACAGTTTTACTAATTAATGCCCTTCTTTGAACTTCTGCATATTTGGTTCAGACAAGAGTCTCTAGATGAGTGCTTCAGCACAAACACATCGCAAGACCATCTCACGGCATTTCTACTAAAAAGTTCTCCGACTAATGGATGGAAACTGAACAAGGAGAGATTTAACCAGGAAATAAGGAGAAATTTTCTGATGGTGAGAACAATCAAACAGTAGAACAGCTTGCCTTTAGACGTTGCGGGAGCTTCATCACTTGAAATTTTCAAGAAGAGATTGGACTGCCATTTGTCAGAAATGGTGTAGAGTTTCCTACTTGGGCGGGGGGGTTGGACTAGATAACCTACAAAGTCCCTTCCAGCTCTGTTAATCTATAATCTGAATTGCAATACTAAATTAAATTATGAAGTTCTGTGGTTAAAAAAAAGGAATAATGCATCACCAGGATGTAAAATTCACTTAAAAATTGAAATCTCTGTACACTGATTGATAATGTAGACCAGAAATGATACTTGAATAATTTCAAATTTGGTAAAGTAGGAGCAGAAAATATTTTTATTGTAGCAAAGGTATGAGCCCCAAAGAAAGTAATATGTAATAATAAGAAAGTACAGTAATAAGCCACTAGAACTTGCTGATATATTAGAGATTAATACTCTAATTTAGTCTTCTTCTGTTGTATAGATAGAGGAATACCAAACACTTCCCTGAAAACCAGATCCAAGGATTATATTATGGCTTGGCTCACACATTACAATAAGTTAAATGATAGTTTGTAAGTTTGTGATTTGTTCACATAGTAAAGTGAACATAAATACTGTATTGTAGTTTTAAGGTCTGTTTAGAGATGAGCATATTGTGGAAGCACAGCTGATTCTGTTTTGTTCAATAAACAGCTGTTGAAAACAGATGATACATTCAATCTATTTTTATCCAGAAAAACTAAATATACACACAAGCCTATCTGAATCCCAAACCATACCTCAACAATCTATGCAATATTTGTATCTGTAACTTTAAACATGTCTATATTGAAGTGGGCATTAGCTGCAAATTTATTTCCCAAATCATATAAAGTGAGAATTGATACTCATCACTTAATATTATCAGAAGGATCACCATAACTGAATATGGCAAAGAAGCTTACAATTAAAAACTAATTTCAGGTTGTTTCTGTTCTGTGGCTTTTCAATAAACTTAATGTATTGAAATAATGCACTGTAGCAATTATGCCAAACAACAAAACACTATGCTGGATAGTATGTCCATGTAATAGGTTTTCTCCAAAGATTTTTTTCTCCCTGTACCTTCTTTGAACGAGATCATATTATAACATCTTATTTTCAAAAGTGATTTGCTATGTAACATGACAGCTGTTGTTAAAAGAAATTTAATCAAAAACTTTTTTGACAGGTACAACTTATTGCTTAATTATTTAGATCTTAGTCAAAACTGATTTATTTATTTTTTTGCTAGACTGGAATTTTTATTTCACCTCACCAAGTACAGTACAGTCTATCAACTATGAACAGCCAGTGGCCAGGGAATCTTGAATTATCAATGATAGCATTCTAGCAAAGATACAGCATACAGTAGAACTTCTGGTCACGAATGCTTCTGACCACAACTAAATCAGGATCCAACCAAAAAATTCACTTTTTTCTTTTTGTGGCCGATTTCCCCTTGCATGCCTTTTTTTTGTAAGTGCAAAATTTCCAAAATTAGGTTCGGATCACGACCAAATTGGGTTGCGACCAAAGTTATGGAATGAATTATGGTTGTGACCAGAGGTTATATTATACCCACCTTTTTTGCCACAGTTGTTAAATGAATCACTACAGTTGTTAAGTGAATCATGTAGCTATTAAATGAATCTGATTTCTCCCATTAACTTTGCATGTTGGAAGCCAGATGGGAAGGTTACAAATGGTGATTGCATCACATAATCCCAAATTTAAATACATGCCAGTTGCCAAATTCCCAAATTTTGATCACATGACCATAGGGATGCTGCAATGGTCTTAAGTGTGAAAACTGGTCATAAGTCACTTATTTCAGTACCATTGTAACTCCGAACAGTCAATAAACAAATGGTTGTAAGTCAAGAACTACCTGTATAATACATAAATATTTTTCAAGTCAGACATTGTAAGAAAAATCCTAAAGCAAAAGGCAATCCCCGTATAATTTGTTTTGTGCTTCTGGAGAAAAGCTTGATAAATAAATCTATGAATTATGCAAAAGAATTTATTTAACCTCCGGAGACTCTTCACTGACTTTGTAGCTTTGTAAAAAGCTGAATTTTATTGTTACTGTGGAAATACACAAATATAGCTGCAGGAACTTTACGAAGTATGATCCATCATAATTCATAAAGTTTCTGCAGCTATATTGTATAAATAAAAATAATAAGAACTAGCACATTTCCATTTAACATCAGCAGGACTTTGTCATCTTGAATCTCCTGTATCTGTCCCTGCCAATAACAGAAGCAGAAAGAGAAGTACAAAAACCAACAACATATTTGAATAATTTTTATACGAGTTATTTTTTCTTAGCTCATCCTTTGAAAATCAAGACATCTATGTAGGCCATCACAACTCTGAAAACAAATCATAAGATGTGAACAGTTGAAGCTGCTTCCTCATTTGCTTTCCCAAATCAAAGTCAGGTTTGCCAGGAACCACTTTGGGTTTAATGTTCCTAGTATTAAAAGACTTCTCAGAAGCTGCTCCAGATTAAGAATGTTTGTTTGAAAGCTGTGAATCCTTGAATCCAGCAAGTCCCCAGACCACAGTATGGCATCCTTGAATAAAATTTTGACATATTCGTATTCTACAGTAAAATCAAAAATTTCTTTTGGTGTGATTTCTTACTAGAGAAAGTTTAAAAGGTACACCAAGATGCCTTTCCTTTAAAGGCCCTGAGCCTCTCTCATTGTGTACAAGGAGGAAAAATTTTAGATGCTTAATTTTTTTCCGTAAGGAACCTTTGCATTTTAAGGGTTAATGCCTTAAGCTTTGTAGATGCTTAAGAAACCTATCTCCTCCCTTAAAACCCCAGAAATAGCCTCTAAAATGGTATAAATAGGTAATTGTTACCCTGAAGTAAATTAGAATACTTATTTAGAACATATCGACAGTATATTTAAACATCTATCTTGTATAATTCTCAATTTAGTAGGATCCCCAACCAAAAAAAAACAGGAAGATGAGGAAGAAAATATAATCTGCCTACCTAACTATATTCGTAGCAAATCTAAGGTATTCCTCCACCATCCTATTTTAGAGATAAATATTTTTTTTGGGGGGGGGGGAATTGTCTCAGACAAATATTGTAATATAATAGTTAATAAACTGTTACAATAAATTCAGGTTCACATATAAGAATGGGATATCAGAAATCTAAAGCAAACTAAGTCATTTCTTTAAGAAACAAAGGAAGCAAAATTCTGAATTATGACACTTAAATATAAAGATTCTGAAATCTTTCGATAAATTTATCCTATCATTCTAAGACTCTTAAACAAAAATTCTAAATAAGAATTGCAAAGAGCCACAATTCTAATACCACTCCCATTAAAAGACCACAAAACCTTTAGCAGAGATGATAATAATTATTCTTCCCATTCCATCTGTTATAAAGAAAATAGAACATAGTATAATGCATTAAATTTAAATGACTGGTTCCTCCATTATATTCCTATGTCTGTGGTAAACCAACTCCATGATATAAACGTGCAAATCACACAAGTGCTTATTAAACTTGCTGTTAAAAACTAATAAAAACAAAAGGATTTTTTTTCAATACTTCTTTGCTAAGAATGACAGAGAGTATCATTCACTTCATATTCTGATATAGGCTTGTAAATAATATAAGTTATGAATCAATATTTGATGTGAATTGCAATGTTGCTATTGTTCAGTACTAGCACTTCGCAGACAGTAAAATATAATTCTCTAAAATTGCATAGCAATGTATACAGAATGTTTGTATTAAGAATACATGGGACAAAATGTATGAATTACAGTAGTAGAAAGGAAGAATTAGAAAAGGAAACGTCTAGGAGATACATGCATAAAATTATATACAAAGTTTCAGGAAGATACAGAAAAGGATAGAAGGAACTAATAACTAGAGAAAATGAAACATTCTGAAATTTTGACCTGCAAACATATCTATATAATCTGATTATTACCCCCTTATACTCTAGTGAATGTAGCAGATAAGGAAGACCTTTGACTAAATCTCTTCCAAATATTATCCTGTTTTCCAGGGCTTAAAAAATGCTCAGCCCTCTTTGCCTGCATATTTCTGTCGAGGTCACCGTCCTTATTTTCTTCACTTATCTTCTGAAGTACAGTACTTATCATTCCACTCCTCAACAATGCCAGTCAAGTGATATGATTTCTACAAACACTTTGTTTTAAGCATAAACACCTGCAGGACAAAAATATTCATATATACAAAAATGCCTATTCATCAATTTCCATCAGAACTCTGTTTGATCAATTGATCTTGTAAATTCATACAAAAAAGTTGATGCAATTAGAGTAACTTCGGCAGCAGCAGAATAGTGCATAGTTAGTACTTCAAAATTAAAACCCCTGTTTATGTCAAGCATATAGCTAATAGCAATTCTAACAGGTCACAAGCATGACAGAGAAAGGATTGGGAACCATTTGTTCTGCAGCTTGCTAAATACAACAGTTTCATCTATATTAAAAAGGATATTATTTTATAGGCATAAATTATAACTGCAGGTAGCCCTTGAGTTCTGACCATTCATTCAGTAACTATTAAAAGTTATGGCAGCATTAAACAAAAGGGATTTTGATATTTGCCCAAAGTTACAGATTGTGCAACACCCCTGTGGTGGTGTGATCAAAATTCAGGCGCTTCACAGCTCACCAACACTTACCACTACAGGAGCACTTCAACTCCCCCCATCCGTCTATCTCCATCTGATCTCTGCCCTTTTGGTTGAGCAGCACTCCTTGCCATCCCCTACTTCATTGGGGTTGAAGTAAAGACCTGGAGCCTTCAGTAGTCTCAGCTGGTCACCACTTGTCGCAGGTTTTTGGATTAATCCAGCCTCACTTGATCACCATCTTGAGTGCCAACTCAAGACTGAATAATGCAAAGCCCCTGCCATCCTGTGCCCCACTCTCCCTGCCAACCTGCCAGCCTGCCGTCGACGCTCCACTTGTCCTGCCATCCCGAAGGTTTCTGGCCCTGAGCTCTGCTTGCCCTGTTGGCCTTGCTGCCTCCTGCTGATCTTTACCATCTTCCTCCTACTGCTGCTGCTGAGGTGCAACCAGTCTGGCCCTATGTGAGATCAGTGTTCGCTGTGCCAGGCATTCTTCCCGAGACCACACTGTTCTTCAAATTGCACAGAACGTTCTCATGATGCTTCAGGAGGCCTCAGACGTTTTCCAAACGCAGAGCCAGCAGGGTGGCAGGGGAAAGCTAGTTAGGGGAGTTGAAGAGAAGGTATTCCCTTATTTGCTGAAGCCCAGAGCCAGGAGTGACCAAACTGAGAGTGGCCTGGATCAGGGTATATCCTCACCTAAAATCCGGTGGGATTCAATCAGCTGTGGCAACGGGGAGTTGGGATTGCCATTGCTAAGCGATGCATTTATGTGACCACATAACATTTCAGTCCCAGTTACCATCGTAACTCAAGGACTACCTGTATGCTTATAGATGCTTCACATAAATGAACAGATACAGTAGGAATACATCTTCAAATATAGTTATGTTGAAGTTGCAAGAACATTATATTGAAATCATTAAGTACATCTTTTGCTGTACAAATAATTAGTATTTATAGATATAACAATATATATTTTGGGGAATGAACAATTTGGTTGAACTGAACAATTACTTGCATTTTATTTTTAGTGCTAGCATTATTAAGCTGAAATAGTTGTACATCTGTATAACGGTATAACTATTCTCCAAGCAACTTTACATTGTCCTTAGTACAACCTATCTCAAACCATTCTCCTCTAATCCATACAACCACCATGTTATATAATGTTACTATATGATAGAAATTAGGACACAAGTCAACCACTTCCTTTGAATGTATGATAAATAATAACTGAAAGCCAGATTTAGTTGTGCTTATTGTAGATGAAATGCTGATTGACTGAAACCACTAAGAGGGATACATTTTGAGTTATTCATTCACAGGGGCTGAGTCATATGAAGGATGCAACAGAGAGATTAAGGCACCATAACTGCATCCTGACACTTCAAAGATAAGTATTGCTATTTAAAACTCTATTTGAGATTGTTATATAACTTTGCACATCAAGTAGAAAAAACCTCAATCACACTTAATCAAGCAACAGTGTCCTACAGAGAACTTTTTCAATTAAAATGTTTTGTATAGCTAATTCATAGACCATAGAACATTGATTTATACATTATATTATTTGCTTTGGCATTGTATTTGAAAATTAAATATTAATGTTAAAAAACAACAGTTTTTTTTAAAAAATAAACTAACATCTTTAATATTTAGTAGAAGTTAAATATTAATTTAAGTAGAAGTTAACAATAAACTGGATGAAAAGGGATTATTTATAATTACATTTTTTGTTTTTGTTTGTAAACTTCTTTGTTTTTGTATATAAACATTTTTGTTTCAAAATATGCTGCAAACACTCTTACAAAGCATTCATTACAGCAATGCATTCCATTTAATGGTGATGAATAGAGAACCTTTCTTCCTTTTCTAAATTTAGACCTTCAGATTTGCATTTAGCCCCAATACTGTGGTAGTGCTAAAGAAATGCTGAACAATCATTTTCATAAATCATAAACATTATGAACTACATTAAACTTCAGCCAAAAATGTAGATTAAAAGCTTAAGGTTCACGCACAACAAAATAATGGAGACTGGAATTTTAATCCTACCAGTTTGACTGAGTTGTGAGGTGCTCCTGCTTTTCCGTGAAAGTCCCACGATAGCTACCATTTTTGCACCAATACTGGATCGCCGTTTTTTGCCACCTGCACCCACAGTGCCCACCGCTGTATCAGATTGGCTGCCATCGTTCTTCTCTAGTGTATACATCTCCCCACTGATGCTGGTGCTTTTAGTTATGTTCTGTCCTGAAGCGCCAATCTGTCTGCTTTGCATTTTAGACGTGAAAACACTGTCAGCCAGGAGATGGATAGACAATGCCATAAAAGAAAAAATAAATAAATAAATAAATAAAAAGAAGACAGTAAAAGAAGGTTTCAGACTGAAGGTTTGGGATGACTTTCAGGAGAAGCAATTAATTCACACAGATATTGGTTCCTCACCGAAGTTGAAAAGATTCATATTTCTTTGTAGTTGATGGCACAATAGCTTTGGAGTCATTGTTTTGTATCATCACAAAACGTATTTGTAAATTTTACTGAAAAGCTCTGGCATTGCTGTTATGGTATGCTAAACAGTAATATTATAACCATATAAGAAATACATCATGTATGTTTTTATCATTTTATTATTCTTATACATGAACATCCGTTATCCACTGATGGCATGCAGGTAGTCTTTGACTTATGACCATTTATTCAGTGACAGTTCAAAGTTACAACAGTGCTGAATAAAAGGATGTTGTGAAGTTCTGGTTGTTGCAGTGTGACCACAGTCATGTGATCAAAGTTTGAGCACTTGCCAGCCCTTCTGCACTTACAACTGTGAGGGTGCTGCAACTCCCCCATCTGCCCATCTGTTCCCATCAATGCCCTTTTGTCCACCTGCCACCCATTTGATCATTGTTGCCATATTTCTTGCTCCAGCTGCTAATGAGGCATGTCCAGCTGCTGAACTGTATGAAGCTGCATCTGCCCAGGAGTAAAGCACAAAAGAATCGTACTCCTACAAAGAGGAATTTCTTTGCAAAAACTTCCTGGGTAGGGCTGGGGTGAAAAAGGGGGGAAAGGCTGCTTTTGGCTTTCACTCCCCCCTCCCCTATTTAGACTGCAAAGGCAGCCCCATATGATGCAGGAGCACAGTGCAAAGTCGCTTTTTGGGGCACTGTGTTATGGCCGGTCAATTGCCAGCCCCTCCACCAGCTGAATCAGAGGAGGAAGCGTGGGAGTCAGGGTCAGCATCAGGCAACCTGGGAACTCCAAAGGGGGAAGAGGGAATGGAGCTGGCAGAGAGGGAGACAGGGGCAGAGCCTGGGCCATCTGTCAGCCCTCAGATGGAGAGTCAACAGCCCCCAGGTCTGGAGGTGGTTGATGAAGAAGAGGAGGAACGGCTAGGTCCAGTGCCTGAAGCGTGGCTACACAGAAGGAAGAAATGAGGAGAGCAGTGGAAAGCCATGGGCCAATTCTGGGGAAGGAAGAGCCACTGCTGCCCCACCCACCTCTGGGGATAAAAGGCAAGGGGTGGAGATGAATAGGTGTGGCAGACAACTATTCATCTTCCAGCTGGACAGATCTGTTAGCCTGCAAGAGTAACTTTTTGCTGGAGCTGCTGGCATTCCTAATAAAGGAATCTTTTGAGTTCATGTCAGAGGGTTTGTGGTGTTGAGCTAGGTCAGAACAGTTTCACTTAAAAATGATATCCCAAAAAATCTTGTTTTCTCAGTTGCACTTATAGCAATAGCACTTAGACTTATATACTGCTTCACAATGCTTTAAAGCACTCTCTAAGCAGTTTACAGGATCACAAATTGCCCACAACAACAAATCCACAATTTACTGACCTTAGAAGGATGGAAGGATGAGTCATCCTTGAACTGGTCAAGATCGAACTCCTGGTGGTGGGCTGAGTCAGCCTGCAATACTGCATTCCAACCACTGCAACATCACGGCACAGTGAGTAGGTTATGAGACACCTACAAACATTAGCAGTGCAACATAATGAGCATTGCCACAAATGGGCACTAAAACATAAATCTCAAATAACACTAAA
Source organism: Oxyrhabdium leporinum (assembly GCA_032468155.1). NCBI lineage: Eukaryota > Metazoa > Chordata > Lepidosauria > Squamata > Cyclocoridae > Oxyrhabdium > Oxyrhabdium leporinum. Next base: position 121,380 of record JANHFL010006492.1, on the reverse strand, counting down.
AAATATAAACAATATTTAAAGATACAAAAGGCAAAAGATGAAAAGCAAGCCAACCCGCACATAAACTCTGAGCACAAGCTAACAACATTAAATTTAAAATACAGCAAAACATTGGCTATGGAAAATAAATTTAGAAACAAAAATAGCAATCAATTTGATACTTTTATAGCTTCAGAATAATTGGGTTAATGGGAAACTTTTGTCCCAGCAAGAAAAAATAAAACAGAAATGTTTAACCATTGGCTTAACATTTTTGGGATAAAATAATTCATCGTTTAAGGGATGGGAAGGATAGACAATCATTCCTCTAACTCAGGGGGTCTTCAACCTTGGCAACTTTAAGACTTGTCGACTTCAGCTCCCAGAGTTCCTCAGCCAGCTTTGCTTTGCTTTGCTGGCTGAGGAATTCTGGGAATTGAAGTCCACAAGTTTTAAAGTTGCCACGGTTGGAGATCACTGCTCTAGCTGATAGCTACTTGAAAAAGCACTTGAAAAGGGGTCTTTGAAGAATTCCTGGTAAGGGAGTTATAAATGTCTGGTCCTACCACCAAAAAAGGCACTATAAATCTATCATCCAGAGATATCTGAAACACAGCCATTTTTGGATCTTAACTGTGTATGTGAAGTTGGTGTGCAGGTCCGAGAATTTGCCTGTGGGAGTATTAAATATAAAAATCAGCACTCCCGATGGAGCGTATAAATGACCTGGGAACAGAGTTAGTTTATAATACCAGACAGGTACTGCCCTGTTGAGTCATCATTTCAGAGATATTTCCTTACCTAAAGAGAAAAAGATACCAAGGACAGGAAAAAAAGTGACTTCTGACTTCCTGCTAGATTCTCCATTCAGCTTCCTTGTGGGAATCTGGCAGGATGCATTGAAATATCCTTCCCTTCCCTTCTCTTCCTTTTCCATCTCCATCTCCCTTTCCTTTCACTTTCCTTTCCCTTTCACTTTCCTCTCCTGCATGATGCCGCACTCAGGAAAATCGGAGCCTGACGAAGCAAATATTTTTTGAACCCAAATGCAAAAATGGATTCCTGCACGAGGTTCAGGGTGGAATTCCATGCTTAAAAATGGTGTTGCTTGCTGTTTTCCAAAATTGAGCCTGTTTGTGCCTGGGGAAGAAAACGTGTGATGCCGCACTCAGGAAAATCTATGCCTGCGGAGGCAGATATTTTCTGAGCCCAAATGCAAGAAAGAACACCTGGATAAGAATTTGGGTGGAATTATATACTTAAAAATGGTATTGCTTGCTGTTTTCAAAAATCAAGCCTGTTTTGTGCCTGGGGAAAAAAACATGTGTCAGGAAAATCGGAGCCGGGGATGGGAGATATTTTTTGAGCCCAAATGCAAGAAAGGATGCCAGAATGAGATTCGAGGTGGACTTCCATACTTAAAAATGGTGTTGGTTGCTATTTTCAAAAATCAAGCTTTTTTGTGGTCTGGGGAAGAAAACGTGTGATGCTGCAGTCAGGAAAATCGGGGCACATTGAGGGGGATATTTTTTGAGCCCAAATGCAAGAAAGAGAGCCCAGATAGGATTTGGGGTGGAATTTCATACTTAAAAATGATGTTTGTTGCTGTTTTTAAAAATTGAGCTTTTTTCGTGCCCGGGGAAGAAAACACGTGATGCCGCAGTCAGGAAAATCAGTGCCTGGACAAGCAAATATTTTTTAAACTCAAATGTAAGAAAGAATGCCGGGATAAAATTTGGAGTGGAATTAAAAATGTTGTTGCTTGCTGCTTTCCAAAATTGAGCCGATTTTTGAAACCAAATGCAAGAAAGGATGCCAGGATGAGGTTCGGAATGGAATTTCATACTAAAAATGATCTTCCTTGTCGTTTTTTAAGATGGAGCCTGTTTGGTGTCCACAGAAGAAAACGCGTGACACTGCGGTGAGGAAAATGGTGTTCCTTGCTGTTTTTAAAAATCGTTCCTTTTTGGTGTCCAGGGAAGAAAACGTGTCATGCATTGATCAGGAAAATTGTAGCCTGGGGCAGCAGATATTTTTTGAGCACAAACGCAAGAAAGGATGCAAGGATGAGATTCGAGCTGGAATTCCATGCTTAAAAATGGTGTTGCTTGCTGTTTTCAAAAATCGAGGCTTTTTGGTACCGGGGGAAGAAAAGGCATAATGCCGTGGAGAAATTGACACCAGGACGAGGTTCGGGGTGGAGTTCTATGCTTAAAAATGGTGTTGCTTGCTGTTTTCAAAAATCAAGACTTTTGGTGTCCGGGAAAGAAAACATGTAATGCCGTGGTCAGGAAAATCGGTGCCTGGAGAGGGAAATATTTTTTTTAATCCAAATGCAAAAATGGATGCTACAGACAATAATCAGGTTGGAGCAGAATGCGAGCAGAAGTGACTTCTTACTTCCAGCTGGTTCTCCATTGAGTTTCCTTTTGGGAATCTGGCCAGATGCATTGAAATCTCCTTCCCTTCCCTTCCCTTCCCTTCCCTTCCCTTCCCTTCCCAGCAGGCAGATACAGTATAATCATGATTTTTCTGCATTTTTAATAGTTTCTGGTGCTTACTTCCAGTTTCTTGAAAAAAATCATGCGTTGAGAAAAATGGGTTTGCTTAATTACCACCATGTTCAATTAACAACCATAGTGTTCACTTAATGATTGCCACAAAAATATCATAAAATTTGGTTTGGACAGGTAGAGACCCACTTAACAACTGCTATAACGTAAGAGTAATGATAATTTAATAGCTGACCAGCTGCTGTAAAGTTGTAATGCTGTAATACTGTATTGTTATAATGATGATGCAATGGTAGTAATGAGTCAGCCGGGTTATTTGACTCCAATCTCTTTAAGAGGCTGTGATATATGAGAGACCCTGTGTGGGTGTATCTCTCATTCCATTTGTGCTTCCGTGGTGTAGCTGGCTACTGATTGCTGTTTTACGTATCTGTATCAATGTACTTGTATGTATATATGTTTTGTAGGTATAAATCCACTATGTGTAAATACAAACCTGTGTGCTGTGTTTTGCTCCTGGGTTGTCTCACCTAGTCACACTGTGTGCACTCTAACAACTTATATCCAGGGGTGTGCTGCTACATGGTCACAGAGGTTCGGGTGAGCCTCTTGCTCTGAGCTCTGGCTGGGCTCGTTATCGCTAAATAACTCACCTTTCCACTGCCCAGGCTCAGGTGAGCCCCGTGCCACCCCTGCTGTACTCACTGGAGCTTCTTTCATCATCAGCTGCCTCCCTGTAGCTTCGCACAAGCTCCAAAGTGGCGTGTGCGAGTGAAGCTCGCACGCGTGCAAATGTGCACGCACACCCAGCAAACCTCTTGCCAAAGCAAGAGAAGCCTCCCTCTGCTTATATCATAATTCTGGGCTCAGTTGTGGTCATAAGTCAAGAATTACCTGTAACTGGAATTATGAATCATACAATACTATAATACTTATTACATGCATATAATGCTTAGTACATATTTAGCACAATAGCTATACTCAGCCAATTGTAGTGATGTAAAATAACATAGTATTAGCTTTTAATATCATAGCCAAATTCATGTATTAGCAGCATTGTGCCTTGATTCAGCTCTTGTGCGAGCAGTCTAAAACAGTGGAGCAGATACCATGATGAACATTTATCTTCTTCTTCTTCTTGTGCCATATCCGTCATTGGACGTTGGTGATCATGTCAGCGAACCTATTTTTATCAACAGGAAAAGTGCTGCTGAGTTTTCTTCAAACCAGTCCCTTAAATTTCGAAGCCATGATCGTCTTCTTCTTCCTGGACCTTGTTTGCCTTCAATCTTTCCCTGGAGCATTAAGTGAAGCATGCTGTATTTTTTAGGGAAGAGGAGGGGTTGCATCGCATGTCTGAAATATTCTAACTTTCCCTTTTTAATGGTTTTGATCATTTCCCTTGGCTTTCCCAGGCGGCTCATCACCACCTCATTTCTGATTTTGTCAACCCAGCTTATATGGGACAGTTGTCTGTAAATCCACAATGAACATATATAACCAAATTATATCAGCTGATCTCTTTGACATGTAACTCCGTTCCCATAAACATTGACTCAGTAGTCTGCCCTGCATCTGGTCATTGCACTGAGCTGAGAACGGCATCTTTCTATCCAGTTTGGAACGCGGTTATTTTAGTATACATACCAAACAATTTGACCTCCAATTAGTGAGCTCAAGGGAGGAAAAAAACAAACAGAAAGACATCCTGGAAAACCTGAAAATAGCCTTTTTCAGGAAGCGATCTGACCAACTGATTACCCAAGGCTCCAACTTAAAAGTGGATAGGATGATTAGCAGCAAGTACTACCCAGTGTTTTATTCCCGTCTTGGAACTTTTGCTTTATGAATTTGCAGAAGATAACTCAGGGAATTAGAGTTGTCTTGTGTTCAGAGGGTTTATTGCACCTTCAAAGATTAAAGAGAGGTTTCTATTAGATGGAGGAAAGTATTGCTTGTACTTTGCATTTGGAAGACCTTCTTTTGTCAGGTTGACTCACCTTTTAACTTACAGTAAATTTTGGTTGCCCATGAAATCCATACAGCACTGAACTAACCAGACAGATTAAGCTCCTGGAATCAGGACACTATTCTTATTCTTATTTCGTTATAAAGTATAAATCACTCCTTTCCAAGGGTTACCTTGCTTTTATTCAGTTATTATACCAAATCCTTTAATAAACAAAACCAAAAAACAATAATAATAATAATTCAAATCAGGCTGGTTATCTACTTGCATCTTTTATGAATTCTTCTTCAACAGTGGGGACAAGAGGAATGGAAGGACTGCTGGAAATATCAACTCAGAAAAGAAAAGTAGAAATTTGTTCATTCATTCTTCATTTAATCTGCTGTCTGAATTTTATGGTGTCCTTATTATCTTTTAACTCTAATGAAACCAGAGTTTCGTAACTGAGCAAGCCACGTAATACCTTAATGATATCATTTCATATCTCAGGTTGTGTTTCTCAATCCTGTTTCTTCTATGCTGATTTTTTTAAGTCCTAAGAATATCAGTTTTCCATGTGATCTTTTTCTGAAAACTGGCATGATAGTCAATCCTTGAAGTAATGCATCATATAGAGCCTAGGTGGCGCAGTGGTTAGAGTGTTGAACTGCAGGCCACTTCTGCTGATTCAATCTAGCGGTTCAAA
>JANHFL010006492.1:105046-116134 GCA_032468155.1 Oxyrhabdium leporinum | reverse complement strand
CCCTGGAACTTCAGATTCAGGTTTTTCCCAGATGTACCAACATGGTTTCTCTAATAAATTCTTACTTGGATCTAATCGTCTCTGAGTGCTGAATGGACGAGCGGAACTTTGATGGAACCCTGACACATTCTCTTTTAAATGAACACAACAAATATACAAAAAATATTTTCCCATTATACCTGATTATTCAAATATATTTTGTTTTTTTGACACACCACACTGAATCAGTTCACTCCCAGATGAGAGGGTTATATTTATTTATTTAATTTATTTGTATCCTGTCTTTATTATTTCTACAAATAACTCAAGGTAGCAAACATAATTAATACTCCTTTCCCCTCCTATTTGCTCCACAACAACAGCCCTGTGAAGTGGGTTGGGCTATGAGAAAGTGACTGGCCCAAAATCACCCAGCTGGCTTTCATGGCTAAGGAGGGACTAGAACTCAGGAACTCCTGCTTTCTAGCCTAGGGACTTAATCATTAAATACACACTATCATTGTGATCTTTATGATGAATAGTTACCTTGAAACTCAGATAAAGAACACTATCCTGACCTAATAAACAAATACAGAACTAAAATAAAAGAATGTTTTGAATGTGCTAAATGGAAAATATCCAAAAAGGTTACAGAATTATTATTTGTTAAAATATTTCAGTATTGCAATTCATATTGCATTGGCTCCATAATAAGGTTGGTAACAATAAGTCAGTAATCAATAGACATTTCAAAAGAAATAAAGTGTTTTGCAAACAATGAAGAGTGTAGTGCAGGGGTGTCAAACTCAAGGCCTGGGGGCCAGATCTGGCCCACAGGGTACTTAGATCTGACCCACGGGGCCAACCTGGAAATAGCAAAGGACCAGCCCACGGTGCCTCTGCCAGTGAAAACGCAGCCATCCCGAGCTCAGTTTTTGCTGGTAGAAGGTTGCAGGAGCTGTCCCAACCGAAAATGGAGCTCAGAAGCTCGTTTTCTCTGGCATAGCGCTCGGGCCACAGGCGCCTCCAACACGACTGATGTCAAGCTGGCCATGCTCACGATGGCCACGCCCACCCTGGCCCCTTGAGGTCAAACACAACCCTGATGCAGCCCTCTATGAAATCAAGTTTGACACCCCTGGTGTAGTGGATACAGCAAGGCAAATTCCTTTTGGGAAAATGCAAAACATTGAATGAAGTCAGTACTATTGTACTAGTGTCAGTGCACTAATAAACCATACATAATACAGTATTACTATGTACTGTAAGTTAACAAGGAAAATAACTCTAAAACAACAAGGAATAATGTTTTTTCCCCTACAACATACTGTAGAATATTTGATCATGCCACCCATATATAAACAAAATAAATGAAATGCCATCATATGAAAAATGATCTTTGCTGACTTTGCCAATATTCTGGAATTGAAAATTTCAGAACTGGTTAAAGAAAACCGATGCAAGGTTTATTTCAAAAATACCCTAACCCTATATCTCATTATTGTGCTGGTAAGTGAAGACAAGCACATACTTAGAGACTTGTGAGTGTAGTCAATAAATGCATTTCATCACTGTTCTTGCAATAACAAATATCCCTGTAGAAATAAGTTTGACAAGCATAAAAAGAATTAAGAGAAAATGGAATGATTTATTGCCTGCATTAGATTGACCACTGAATGAAACTCAGAAATTCAGGCCAGCTGGGTAAACTGGTAAAGAATAAATCAAGAAACAGCTCTTTTAAAAACAGATTCCCTTAAGTCCTAACTTCAAATGCTTGACTTTCAGTTATACTCATATCATAATATTAATCATGTTGATTGCATCTGAGCTGGAAACCCAAATGGGGAGCTTACGTACAAGGTCCTGTATGGAAACAAAGTAATAAATAGTTCCTTCAGAAGTAATTTATTAAGACGCTAACACATAAATAAAATATGTATGGAAAAGAAAAGAGCTACAAAATACAAGCAGCCGAATAGAAGGATGATTGTCTGATAAGTACATGTTTCGAAAGTCTCTCTTAGCCCCAGAAATCTGCAGTGAAACTGATATTATTCGGGAAATCAAACTATGTTTAACTTGTAGATTTTAAATGAAAGGGAAAGGTAAAATCTTTATTCTTATCCATATTTTATTTAAAAAAAATATTTAAGTAAAATTTAGAGTCTGTACAACATAATGAAAAGTTGAATACAGATAGTCCTCGACTTATGACAGTATTTGAGCCTGGAATTATAGTTGTAAGTCATGCTGGCTGTTATGTGGGTCACCGTGTCACTTGCCTTTTACGTAATGGTCAGTAAGTGATCATAGCATTTGTTAAGCAAATCAATTGTTCAAAATGGGTGGTTTTTTGCCAGAAATCAGAAGTAAATGCAGGTTTTCAGCCAGAACCATTGTAAATCATGGTTATTATGACTGCAGAACACTGCAAATGGCTGTAGAGGAGCCCTGGTGGCAGTGGTTAAAATGCAGTGGTTAAAACTCTACCCACAGCCTAGAGTTCGATCCTGATGGGGCTCAAGGTTGACTCAGCCTTCCATGTTTCCAAAGTCAGTAAAATGAAGACCCAGATTGTTGGGGGCAATATGCAAATAATGCTTAAATTGTAAACCTTCAAGAGTGTTGTAAAATGCTAGGGAATGGTATGTAAGCCTAAATGCTATTGATAATGCTAGTGCTGAATGTGGACCAATTGCTGAGTATCCAAAATGTGATTACATGACCATGAGGGGAGGTGGCCATCGGAATCCAGATCATAAGTAGCACTGGGCAAGTCAACTGTAACTTCAAACAGTCACTTTGCAATCAAGCCTAAGTCGAGAACCACCTATATCTCATGCAGGGAGATTTAAGAGGCAAGAATCTTTTCTACAGTATATAACCTTGGTTTATAGTAAGCAATGAATAAAAGCATGTGCTAGCCAATATCCCAGGCCCTTTTTTGGGTAAGGCTGCTGCAAAACGCTCAGGTTTTCTTAATTTTTGCAAAGAAGAATCTTACAAAAATATAGCCCAATTGATTAGGAGCCAACATGAAAGGGGCAAAGAGTGTGTGACCTTCCCTATCAATTTTCACATTTCAACCTAACAATGGGGGACAAGGAAGCAATGCAATTATATTTTGTAACTCCTATTTCCCAGCTGTATGCCCAAAGCAGACCCACAAGTAAACCATAAGTTAAGTCACCTCGCCAGGTTCATATAACATATGGACCATGACCAAGCTGAAAACAACTATAGGTGAAAACAACTATGGGTAAAAACGATTAGCTCTGTAGTAATTGCAGTCTAATGTATGATCCAATTATGGTAGGATGTCACACAAACTCAACCATGCTATGACTTAGTATGCTGTGCAAACTGAGACTCATTTTTTTTTTAAGATATAAACTTTTAAGCCACCCATACTTCCCACTATGGAAGAAGCTTTCTCCAACCAAGGAGTTACATCTAGACTGAAGAGGAAAACATCTTTCCCTCTAATACAAATTCTACCAGAAGGTTATATAAGTACCATATTCAACCATTTATTTCAACCCATTTAGATTTGGCAAATTTCCAACAGCCACAGAAACAGCTGGAAAGAAAAGTGCTATTTTTCGCCTCTTTTCCTCCTACAGGCCTTTTTGAAAGAGGCAATGCAGCTGATGTAAAAATGCACAAAGTGCGACTGAAAAAACCTCTCAGACTGCAGGGCAAGTAGTTATTGCAAATCAAGGTAGACAAAAGGTTGGAGGGGAAGAGCAAATGTCTCTTTCACTCTCTGTTTTAGATGTCCAGAGTCCAATTTACTTCTGTGGCCCAATTTAGCTTATGCTTACTCAGAAATAAGTTCTGTCACACTGGATGGAGCTTTGATTTAAATTCAGTGGTGTAGGATTTACAGGTCTATAGTTTTAGATTATCACTTTCAAAAGAACTGGGAGCCGTTCGAGGCCTTTAATGCTTCAGCCTCCTGGCTTCTCCATCTCCAGACTCAAAAGAGAGAAACAGAAATCAAGCAGAATTGGAAATAAATGCTTGTCTTCCTTTCTTCTTACAAATTCACTCTGGTTGCCTTAATAAAAACTTCATACATCACAATGCAAATTAAACAAACAACTTTTAACACAGGCTTCTATTTAGATCCCCACTAGGTCCATTGCCTAAGGGAAAGCTACGCTTTCAATGTAGTTGGGTGTTGTCCAGCCTATCGATTGCCCTGAAAGAAGCTTGATCTTCTGTTCTGGTGGGATGAGTTGATCCGTTTGACCCGCAGGAGAGAACTGACTGAGTTAGCAAGGACACTTCTTGTGGGTAGGTCTCATATGCTGTGGTCTCACTTTTCTTTCCTTTGGGAGTTTTACAGGGGTCTTCAACATTTTTATTTACTAAACCTGTCCCTCCCTCTCCAACAGTTGATTGGTCACTGGGAATCAAAAGCAAAAAGTTGAAGGGGTTTCAAACAGAGGCTTCTTGTGGAACCAACTGAGGAGTTCCAAGGATGGCAAAAAGCAATGGGGAGAGTGGACACCTTGCATCCAGCTTCCATCCCTGCCAGTGTCCAAAGAGAAGTGGCAACGTGCCAGCTAGTTGCTGTGAAGATTGGAGTGGACAACTGTTGGAGATTTTGCTGCTGCATTTGTCAGAATCTCATTGGGACAAAATGGGACAACCAAGTAAGAAAATAAGAGTATGTATTATTGTGACATTAGCTCAGTGGCAAACCATAGATGAAAAATATCAGAATTTATGGGACCCAGGTAAAGGAAAATGAAGGAACGGAATGGAACACGCTAATGGAAATATGGGAGGAAATAAAGTTCAGATAATGTAGAACAAGTACTTGGCAGAGCAAATGGGCATGCCTGCTCTATAAATCCAGACAAGTCTAGATTTAGTAATATGATATATCTTCTCATCAAAAGCAACCTCACAACATGTTCAGGAAGGAGATATTGTGCTTTTCAATGCCTTGGGGCTGATGAAGGAAAATAAGATTTTCCGGTAACAAAATCTTATTTAAAATTAGAATGATTTTACACAAAAAAACCTGATTTATTTCCTAAATTGCTTTGAGCATTCTGGAAAGTGGCATAAAATATTTACATAAAGCAATATATTTATATGTAAAAGATTGTTCTAAGGCTTGATTTCTAGGACAAAAAGTCATGAATAATCATTTAAAAATATTGATAATGACAATCAGCATTAATGATTTTGATAACAATCACCAACATTAATTGCTAATGATTTTGTGTTTAGATTACTGTTGTACTTTTGAAAATAAATGCAAGTACCTAAATCAACCTGTCCCCTTTCTGGTATTCTCCAGATGTGTTAGGACTATTTATTTATTTATAACATTTATACAACTGCCCATCTTATACCAAACTTTGGGGAGCTCCCAATTAATTATAACTCCCAGAATTCCAACTGCAAATTATGCAAGTTATTATGGGACAATCAATAACAGAAAATGCTGCAAATAGTGATTAATCTCAAGAAGCTAATCCAACCTAATATTACTCTGATTAATACCACTGATGCAAGCTAGATGGGAAGGTAGGGAAAACAGGCACAGCAAGGCTTCCAGAATTATTTCTAACCCATTCACATGGGAGGTGTCTGTATTGTCTATGTAACCAGTGCATTATGTTTTTGGGTGTTTCTTCTTTTGCCTGTTCTTGCTGGGTTTGTTTATGGAGAAACACAGTGTGGGTTATGTAGGCCATGGGAAGGTCATATAACCAGGAGAAAAATGTTTAACATTCCAAACTACCACCTAACTCAATCATCCACATGTATGTGGTGGGGAAATTTCCTGGGGATTAGTTGCTCCACAGCCCCTGAACTTGGTGTTTTGCTGACTTCTCCTTCCATACCAAATATGTTGTCCTTCAACAAGGCATCTCTGGCTGAATCCCCAGTCAGTGAAGATCAAACCAGAAAGTCAATGGCATGTACTTTCATGGTAAAGCGATAGTAACAGAATACACTCCCCTCTTCCTATTTTTATCTTTTAGTGAATTGGGGAGGGGGAGCAAAATATGAGATATTTTGCTCACGTTACATTTTAGGCCTGAAGCCAGGCCTCTTTTTATCTAACCACTGCCCCAGTAGTAGTTCTTCTTCCTGTCCCTCAAAACCATCCTCTTTTCCCTCTGCAATTATAAACAGGAGTAGCCATCTTTCAGTATTAGGGCTAGGCAAGAGGGTATGCTTTGCCTCCATGTGGCATTTTGCATCATGCAAGCAACATGCTCTGCTGCGGTAAGGAATCAAGATGGTATGGCTGACACTGTTATGTCAGTCAAGATCTGATACCTCCCAAGGCTATGAGAGGACTGCCAAGTATCTGTCAATTGCCTAAAGCTTAACACCACCTTTTGAATTTTGCCTACTGTATATGGCTTCTTATATGAAATAAAGAAACTAACCTCTCAGAGTTATATCTTACTGTTGAATATGCCAAATTCTGGGCAAGAGTTCCAGTATCCACGCTATAGAAACGGGCCCTAGTATGAAGTGATTCATGCTAAGAAGGCAATGCACTCCACTCTGATCTTGCAATTAGAAGCATCAAGATTGTTTCAATGTCATCTCTACCAACTATCTCATTTTGCAAAAAGTAACAGGTGAACCAATTGCTGATTAGAATGTTGAGCTAAACAAATATTGAATTTATTTTAAAACAGATGGCTGCATTTTAGAAATATGGCTGAAAACATTCATTAGAAAGTGTGGATAAAATATAAAGATTCATGTGAATAAATAATAAAAATATCTTAGTTACAAGGAAAAAATAGTTAGCTAACACAATTTAGAAAATAATATGAAGAATACCACGCATTTAGGACCGCTACTGATTTTAATCAGACCTAACAGCTATTGAAATTAAATTGTTCATTTCTCTTCTTTGTTCCTCCAGCGTTTTATATCTGTGATAAGATTTCTTTCTTTCGTTCATTTACTCATTTGCAGGTACCATGGCTCCCCACTTTGAAGATTCTAAAACCTTCAGCAATGCCAAGGAATTAAATGGAGAATTCAGAAACATTGATCCTGAGGTAATTCCAAAGGTGCTTTTTCAGGAGGCAACTAGACTTTGTTTTTTCTTTGAAGATATTTCGCTTCTCATCCAAGAAACTTCTTCAGCTCTGACAGGATAGTGGAGAATGGAAGGATTTATATTCTTCAAGTATTATAAATTGCCTCCTGAAAAAGCACCTTTGGGACCACCATGACCTGGATGACTGAGAATCTCTACAAATCCTGAGGGAATGGAAACATGGTCATAATTACACCTTGTTGTCAACCTATTGTCCAAAGCTCCTGAAGGCCAGACAAGGGACAATGGATGGCAACTGATCAAGGAGAGATTCAACTTAGAATTAAGGAGAAATTTTCTGACAGTGAGAACAATCAACCAATGGAACAGCTTGCCTTCGAACGTTGTGGGAGCTTCATCACTGGAGGCTTTCAAGAAGAGATTGGACAGCCAACTATCAGAAATGGTATAGAGTCTCCTGCTTGAACAAGGGGTTGGACTAGATGACCTACAAGGTTCCTTCCAACTATGTTATTCTGTAGTCTGTTCCTTATTGAGATGGGGCTAGATCTAACACGCATCACTAATAAAAGCTACTTTTAAGATGAATACAATTTTCTTCTCAAATGTATATTGCAAGTATGTATGTATATATTATTAAAAATATGATAATACAAGCTGTATGCAAGCAAGCTGATTCTAATAGATGTTTCAGATGTACTGCCATATTTCTCCTTCTCTCATTAATGATGAAGCTTAGGTATTGTTTCGTCTAAAGCAGAACAAGCTATGGATATTTAAAACCAAGATCAAAGTATTGCAAGGCAAACCCAGACATTATGATAGAACAACATGGACAAGAATTGATCTGAATCATATGGCAGACTGGACCTTAGAAGTGGTGCACCACACTGTTCTTCCACATAGGACTGCAATCAACCAAGTCTATTACTGTGGAACTGAAGAGGAATTATAAACACTGTTCAAAAGCACTGCACAAGGCTAAATTCTGCCTTTCGAACTCTCATTCTTGATTTCATATTAAAAAGCAGAAGCCATTTGGTTTTTTCCCTCGTTGGTACATTGTCTGAAATGAGGAAAGCCTTCATAGTCCTTTGCTAATCAATGGCACTTAAAATTCTACAAGCGCCCCAACCTTAAATTCCTAACTAGCAAAAATCGAACAAAATATTTACATGCACTACTACCCTCTCAAAGCTATCTAATTCTTCACACAGACAGTGCCTTTGGGATTAACTGCTCTTCTTTTCTCTCATCGGTGTGCAAGCAATTAAATAGCTCAAGGTGCCTAAAATGAATAGCTACTGATATAAAATACATTTTAAAATAAGTCACCTTTAAAACCTCATGCTGGATATATGGATGAACAGAGCAGATGCTGAATGCTGTTACAATGTAAAGAATTTAAAAACAAAAACAAAACAAAACTATAAAGCTATAGCTGGAATCTGTATGCTCTATAAGCATCAAGTGAAAAGCACTCAACTATGAAAAAGTATTCTGATCTTTGAATAGTGGATTCAAATAACTGAAGAGGCTGTTACAAAAGCAACAATATTATTTTTATTTTGAGGAGTTCTGCTGCCCTGGATTTATAAATTGCAGTATTTAAAATTCAAATCCTTTCCATTTTGTATTTCCAGTTCTCTTAACACTTTACAAAACATTTTTTTAAATTGTCACATGCAGACACACAGACTTTTTAAAGCTGCATCAGAAAATACACTGTGGAGCTTTGGTGTTCTCTGAGCTTAGATGTTTGCTTGCAGATACTTCATTATGCAACTAAATAACATCATCAGGACAAATGAGTTTTCCTGTTTATATACAGTAACTTGTCTTGCTGATGTTGGTTGGGGTATGATTTTCTCCTTGGTAATTCCTTGATTAAGGTATTGTTTTCTGCCTGGTTGTTTGTCTGGTGTTAATCCCAGTTTATCCCAGAATGTTGGCTGCTGAAAAGAATGTGTTATTTTCTTTTCCTTCTTAAGTTTTTGTCTCTTTAATGGTGTGTAATGGTGTATTTCTTGGCATTCTTTAATGAATGCCAAGCTTCCAGGATTTCCCTAGCATTTTTGCATTTAGCTTGGGTCTAAGATGCTCAGGTTTCCAACTGAAACTCTGTTTGAGTCTGAAAATGCATTGCTTCACTGCCACCCACCACGGTGCAGGAGGAAATGGGCAGCCTGCCCAAAATCAAGGAAGCATGCCAATATGTCAAGAGCTTTCAATTACAATTGTGAAAGGATTCTGACTGCATCATACTATCATTCTGGTAAACAACCCAAACTGGTACCTTTTCTATTACAGACGGCATGCAGCTTAGTTGTCCTAATTAAATCAGAAAGCTCTAGGTAGGGGGCTTGGGAACTTCTCAAAAACAAAATACAGAAAGTACAATTGCTCATTATTCCATTAAGAAAAAAAATGGGCAGCAGCTTAGGAAACCACTATGGATGTATATGGAGCCTTTGACACGGCAAAGAATGAAAAGAAATAAGTATTAGAAATGGAAGACTGGTGTGATCCCTAAGGAGATGTACCAGCAAGAAGCTAATATTTTCAGAAAGAAGGTTGGAAGGCTTAAAACACAAAAGGAGCTTTGATTTGCAAAGGAAGCTAAAAGAAACAAAAAGAGGTTTTAGGCTATATTTGTAATAATGTAAAATGATGTGGGAGGGTTGGGGCTATAGAAGATGATGGGACAGGAACAGATGGTGGGGAAAGAGCAGAACTCCCCAAATTCTATTTTGCTATGGCCTTCTCTTAACTGTATTCTGGAATGGGTTACAATAGCCACCATCACCTTCGGGAATACAGTGGAGCCAATGATAAACCAAATAGGAGGACTCTGAACTGGCAATAAGGATTCTGATATTCAAATATCAGGAATTTCATGTGCAATGAGAGTATTTGATCACGTATATAGGTCTGTTGAAGAAACAACAAGGCCAAAGATATCTATAATTTAGGACATATGCTTCTCTGTTTCTTCCAGCTTTTCTTTCCAATACAGAAGATTATAAACAGTCGTCTTTTGTGAAGGAGGGGTAGCCTATATCAATGTTTTGATAATTGTCATTTCTATCGATGTGAGATGTAAATCTCAAATACTGTTGTTGGGTTTTTTTCAAAAATTGATAAATTTGCCCATCAGGTTTTTATAAGACATTTTAGGAAGTTTTCCTTGAGTGACTGTTCATTACATATTCCATTTCAATTGAAAATGCATTCCTTCATTTTTCAAACCAAAAAGAGTTTGAAAAATGAAGGAATATGTTTTTCAACATATTGTGTAATTTTCTTTACAGTTTTTCATTGCCAGCACGTCTTCTCCATGCATTTGTCATTTTTATTCCCAGGAGATCATGTTAATAGGAAATGTAGCATCCACATTAGTGAGTATATTTTTCCATATCAGAGTAAATATCATTTTAAATGGAGTTGTAAGCTATTCCTTGTTCTTCACCAAGATCCTGACAAAAATAACCTCTTCTTCCCCAACCTGCTGCTAACCATTACAAGAAAGAGATGGTTCGCTTTCTCTTTTTTCAATATATGCTACACAAGGTTTAGTCAGTAAGTAGAAAAACTGTTTTTAAAAATGTGCCACGGGTGAAAAAAACCCTCCATTTTGGTTCAAATATTAAGTCAAGAAAATTCAATACCATGTTTGCTAGTATGAAAACTAATAACCATGTGACAGATTAATGAGCAGTCTAGAGTCCTCTAGAATTCTGATCCAGCATTCACATTTTGTTTTCCTTGCCAAGGATTCCAAAATTCCATAGAAAAGTCAATGCTGAAGAAAAACTTTCTAAAATAGAAGAATCTCTTCCAGACAACTAAAAAAATATGAACAACATAGTAAAAATAACCATATGGAATTCCTATCAAGAACTTAATTGTGACAGAGCAAAATGAAATACTATTGCCTGAAAGTACCAACATGACAACTAATCCAATCCTTACTGTAAAAATGCCTTCTCAAAACTATAAAAAAGTTCTGTCAAAGACAATGCTCAAGAACAAAAATGACAGAGCCCTGAGAA
>JANHFL010006492.1:91040-104946 GCA_032468155.1 Oxyrhabdium leporinum | reverse complement strand
ATCTATCTATCTATCTATCTATCTATCTATCTATCTATCTATCTATCTATCTATCTATCTATCTATCTATCTAAAACGTTTTATTTCTCTTTCCATAGTTTTTATTTTTTGCCCACAATTTATTCTTAAAATTTAGGGTGGTTTGTTTTTTATGTCTTCAACTCATTGTTGACGCCTGATGACTGCTTGCACAAGTCCCTGAAGTTTTCTTGGCAAGATTTCCAAAGTGGTTTGCCACTGCCTGTTTCCTAGGGTTGAAAAAGAATAGCTGATCCAAGGTCATCCAACTGGCTTTGTGCCTAAGAAAGAGTAGAACTCCAAGTCTCCCAGTTTCTAGATTGGTGCCTTAGCCACTACACCAAACGGACTCTAATTTAGGGGCCATTTCATTTTTGGAGACTTTAATGCTTTTGCTTTTTCCGAATGCTATAATAAAGCACTTCTTCTCGTTTTCCTGTAGACTCATCATTCTATGACTGAGAATGGCCCTAAACCTCCTGGACTCTGATGGATTGTGAAGCCTGGAAGTCCAAGTCAAAGAGTTACGACCACCATCTGAATTAAGAAATAGAATGATGAGCACCAACTTAAATTCTAGGTCCTTTTTTGGTCTCTTGTAATCTCTGCTTCTCCCAGAATCTTAAACAGACCTATCAAAGTCTTCCCTTCAGGCATGTCAGCTGTCAATGTTAATATATGCCGTAATTATAGTAACATTCACCAACTGCAGTTGACTGGATACAGCTTGATCTTCACAGCAGGCTTATGTCTCAATGTTGCGTCCCTCTTGATCTTCTTGTACTATCTGAAGCTCAAGTCAGTGGTGGCCATCTACATGTGTAACTTGGTTATGAGTGACCTCCTTTTCACCATATCTTTGCCCTTCCGTATATACTACTATTACATGGGGGAATGGCCCTTTGGAAGTTTCCTTTGTCAAGTCTCGGGTTCTCTCTTCCAAATAAATATGTACGGTAGTTGCCTTTTCCTGATGTGCATCAACTTAGACCGCTTTGTTGCTATTGTCCACCCATTACGCTGGCGCCACCTCCGGCGTCCCAAAGTGGCCAGGCTGCTCTGCTGTGTGGTTTGGGTACTAATCCTGATAGGCTCTATTCCAGTTGCTGTAATGCACAAGACAACTCCATGTATTAAGCAAAACGAAACAAATTCCAACTTCCAACGAAATGAAATTTCCGTGTGCTTTGAAAGCTTCAGTAACCACTTGTGGCAGGAAAAAATCTTCGGTCTGATCATTTTAGCAGAGATTCTTGGCTTTCTCCTCCCTCTGACTTCTGTGACAGTCTGCTCAACCCAAATTTTTCGGAAACTATGCCAAACGCGTGGGACGCGGAGCCTGCGCCAGGAAAAGACCATTCGCATGCTTGTAGTCAATCTGATCATCTTTATCATCTGCTTCGTACCCTACAACCTCATCCTGGCAGCCTATGGGATGATAAAAGCTAAGGTGATTAAGACTGATTCAGCCACGCAGGCTTCAGTGCGCAACGCCCTTATCATCACTACGCTACTTGCAAGTACGAACTGTACCCTGGACCCCTTGATCTATTACTTCAATACAGAAGGCTTCCAAAATACTTTGAAGAGAATAAGAAGAGGGCAAACTTGGGATTTTGAGACAGGAACGCTTCAGACTCAAGCAACAAAAGTTGGTTCCTACAAGACAACAAAGGTTAAGCAAGCTAGTAAACAATATCCAGTTCAGGATTCAATTGTTCCCTGTGAGGACTTGCCACTTGCGTCCCCTAAGATATTCTTAAGTAGCTCCATTGAAGACTCTGAAATATAGAGATGGGGAAACTATCAAACTATTGGAATGAATTGGCATTACAGAAAGTAAGTGCCAGAAATATTTGAACAAAATATGAAGACTTCATGCACTTAAATATTGTAAAGCCCTATACTGTAGGTAAGAGCATTTCATATTTCAAGAAGAATTTCTGATATTGTTTTTAGAATTTATTTTTTCCATTTCCCACCCATAGAGCTATATGATATTCATATGAATGGTATGAGAAATTTATGAGATCGCTCATTTCCAGGTTCAGTTCAGGCTCCCAATGGTGTAGTATCACTTGCTTCAGCAACTGGCATCAGACTGAACCAAGAATGGTTGTGATCTATGGGTCACACTGTTGCCGAAATACAGATTGCCATTGCTATTCTTTTCTCCAAAACCTTACACCAAAAATATTTAGCTGTTTCTGTATCTACCGGTACAATAACTTTACATTTTAATGACAGAATGATGGTGTTTGGGTTTTTTTGGGTTGGGTTTTTTTTTTTGGGGGGGGGGTTGTTGAGCTTTGGAAAAATAGTTTACAAATACCTAAAATAAAAAGCCAACCAAATAAAAAATCCCTGCATCATTCAGCATTGGTTTAAGGTCCAGTGTTAGGCAGAAGGATTCATCAAAGTTTCAGTGATCTCTTAAAGATTTGAATTGGGGAGGGACAAGGTTGTTTTTTTTGCATAGCCAACCTTCAATTGCAATGGACGAGAGTGGAGCTTATAGGAATTATCATTAAACCCCTCCCCCAAACACACACACACAGTACAGGTAGTCCTCAACTTAAAAAAGTTCATTTAGTGACCATTCAACTTTACAACGATACTGAAAAAGTGACTTACGACTGTTTTTCACACTTATGAGCATTGTAGCATCCCCAAGGTCACATGATCAAAATTCAGATGCTTCGCAATTGATTTATATTTATGACAATTAGAGTGTCCTGGGATCATGTGATCACCTTTTGTGACCTATTGACAAAGTCAATGGGCAAGTCAGATTCACTTAACAACCGTGTTAGTAACTTAACAACTACAGATTCCCTTAACAGCTGTGGCAAGAAAGGTTGAAAAATGGAGCAAAATGTCTACTTAGCAACAGAGATTTGGGGCTCAACTGTGGTCATAGGTCGAGGACTACCTATACACACATTGAATGCAAACACTGTATTTCTGTATGTCATCTTTTGCCACCATAAAGTTTCTATGCAAGTTGTTTGTTAAAGCCTGTTTAAATCTTCCATGAAAGGGCAATATTACATCTGGAACATAATGTTCAGTATTTGTTCCCATTTTCCACAACGTAGCATAGGTCCAGGAACTTTTGGCTCTAAAGTATGAAATTGTCATGCTCTCAGTAGTCATGCTTTAGAGAGAAAAAAAAACTGCCATTTCTAATTTAGTAGCTAGTTTGGCCCATACATTTTCCCAAGTAAATAAATATTCACTGGAAGTATTATCTGAAAAGGTGTGAAGTATGGTTTATTTATGATAAACATGCCACAGTATCAAAGATCCAGAATGTAAATGAATTGGCATTAATCTCACCAAAGCAACATTCACAAACGTGCTATACCAAAACTCTCCTTACTATGCAAGAAGAAATAAAATTTTGATCAAAAATAAAAAATTTGAACACCAAGCTTCTGTGTTTTATTCTTAAGGACTTCCATAATGTCAGTATTTCTACTATCCTTACAGTATTGTTCTGTCACGTTAACTCATGGCAAAAATATGAAAAATCTATGTATGTATTTGCAGAACCTCCTTACTAGGATATCTTGAATAATCTTAAAAAATCCCAGAAGTAACAAAAGCACCAAGGCTTGAAGGAGACCTTATCTTGTTCCAGAATTATGGTGTGGTGTTTTTCATGGAATTATTACTGAACATAATGAAGACAGAAAAAACAAGCAATATATTTTAATTTCAGCCATGGATATGGCAGAAAACGGTGTTAAACATATTTAGGATCTGCAGCTAGACTAGATTTTTCAGATCTGTCTTTCTGGGAAGCCCAAGTTTAAAAAAACCAAAAAAAAAACAAAACCTTGCTATATAGTAGGGGCCATCTAGCATAGGAATCAAAAGTGACACTGCATTAGAGAAAATTTCCCCTAATTATATTGAAAAAAATACATTTGCATTAAAAATAAAGAACAGAAAAATATGATATTGTCCTTAAATTGCAGTTTGTCCAGTTATTTCAGTTAAAGAGTGAAGCTATTTAAAAAAAATCATTTGAATGCAATAAGGCTCTGTCTTGTAATTTAAAGGTACCCTTGATTCATTTTAGGACTTCCTCCGTGATATCAGATTTGCTCTAGCTGCTTTTATGCAAAATACAAACAAAAATAAATAAGTAAATTATTTCCTATGAAATTACTAGGGATTGTACATATTACTTGCATAGAATTAAACAATTGCATCAATGCCCCTGGGATCCTGTAATCATTCTTTAGAAACTAACTCGATTTGGGCTTCAGTTAACCTTAATCACAACTATCTCAAACTTGTGCAGTAGTTTAGTCAGTCTTGTTCCTCTACTGCCACCTGGTGGCTCAGAATCTGCTGAAAAGACTAGTGTGAGAGTTGGAGACAGAAGTAACCTTCAACAGTCCTGAGAAGCATTAATAATCTAGGTCAATGCATTTGGTGCTATTCCAAGTCTTTATGTATTGTTAGAGGAGTTTCCAGAAGACCTGAACTTGGAACCGTATCCGCTACAGCTACACAATACATGCTTTTCTCAGTTACTATGAGAATCCCATCAGCTTGAAAATAAAAGAAGAATGTTGAAAAATATATTTATTAAATTAGCAGTATCTGTGATTTAAACAAACTAATTTTTAGTTGGCCAAAGTGTTTTTAGAATTTTTCTAATGGCCAGCATCATTTGGATGGGATCTGAACCAGCAGTGACTGATAAGGGAAGATTTCTAGGAATAATGGTAAGCAGTTCAACGAAAGTGTCGATGAGTGTGCATCTGCTGTAAAAAAAAAAAGACCAAAACACGTTCAAGATAATAAGAAACAGGAGTGAAAATAGAGATGCCAATATCATAGTGCCTTTATATAAACAGGGCAACCACATCTGGAATATTGTGTGCAGTTCTGGTCTCTGCACTTCAAAAAGGATGTGAGGGAACTAGAAGAAGTTCAGAGGAGGACGACTAAGATGATTAAGCGGTTGGAGCAGCTTCCCCATGGAGAAAGGTTGAGACATTTGGAGCTTTGTAGTCTAAGGCAAATGAAAAGGGACATGATTAAGGTTTTCAAAATTACGTATGGTGTGGATAAAATGGACAAGGAGAAACAGTTTTCATCTTTCCAAAATATTGGAACCAGAGGTCATTGAATGAAATTGAATCCTGGAAGAATCAGGACAGATAAAAGAGGGGAAAAAACAATGTGTAATTTGACTTTGGATTCATTCCTATGGAACCTGGTGTTGACTACCTTGCTTGGATGGCTTTTAAAAAAAGGGTTAGACCAATTCATGGAAGTCATGGGGATCAATGCATATTATTCCTGATAGCAGTACAAAAAAGTTCTGTCAAAGACAATGCTCAAGAACAAAAATGACAGAGCCCTGAGAAATATTCTAAGTTTATTTCTGTAATGAGGAGTCAAGCAACATATAGACCTCAAAAAGAGTTTTAGAATATATGAGATCTGAAATCTTCCAAGATTCCCTTATGATCTAATTATAAAAATATGTCCTTACACCTCCAAATTCAAAAGTCAACCAGGTCCTAGTCCATACAAACATATTAACATCTAAATTATATTTGAGTTCCTGAATGCTCTGCAATGTGATCTGGTTCATTATCTAAGAAGGTGCAAACTGAGGCCTATAATCTGCTATATCCTGCACTCTCTTTAGCTTGTTCTATGATTTGTTCTTACAATCATTGTGTGAGATTTTGTAGTTCATTTGCTTCTAGTATAAAGCTTGAACAGCAAATCCTTCTCCATTGTTATTATTATTTCTTCATTCTGAGCATCTTCCACAAATCTCTGTGTAGTTTTGAAATGGAATGGAATAGGTTTTAAGAATCAAGTATTTATTCATACCCAAGGAAATTAGTATTATAGGCATATGTTGATGCTATGCTGTTCTTAAAAATCTACAAAGGAGTGCTCCTTTCTCTTTAGCTATGCAAAGTGTGGGGATGCAGTTTGGCCTTTTAGGTTACATAGAGGTTACAGATGCCAAATGTTGAAGGACAAGGCCTGCTTTTTTCACCTTAGTGGATGCTGTGAACAGTCTTATACAAACACTTTGCAATTTCCTAATAACTCACAGCCCATGCAGAAGCCACCTCCAAATATGCCCAACCTAACCTAAACCTAACTCTAATCCAAGCAACCCATTAATCAATGGTTTAGGTGACTGCATGACATACCTGGTAGTTGTTTTCAGCCTATTTTCTAATGAGCAAAAAACAAAGTGACATCAAATGGTATCAGGGAAAAGAGCACCAAAACAGAGTGATCTCTTTTGCTCAAAAGAAATGTTAAGAGATTTTGCAAGCAAAATAACCTAATATCACTGTAACTCTAAGGAATAAAACAGCATTTCTTTTAAGTGAAAAAGGCAGAACGAAAAGGGAGCTGCAGCATACAATGTGTTTGTAGTAAATATGTGAAGGAAAAAAAGTACACCCATACATGTATAAACTGACATATTATGGGAAAGGGGGGAGGCAGAATTAACTGTCATTTGGCTTAATACAATTTAGCTCTGTCAGCCTCGCAAGTAAACTAGACAGGAAACATGTCAAGAGGAGCTAATTCTATCTCATTGTAAGGTGACAGAATTAACCAGAATCTTGCTGGTTTGAAAGTACAAATTTCCCACTGCCTCTTTTTACTGCCTGATTAGTTAGAGTAGTGTAAAGTCGGCCACGCCCACTCAGTTGGACACAATCATCCAGTCGGCCACGTCCACCCAGCCCCACGAGGTCAACCACAGCCCTGATGTGGCCCTCAATGAAATTGAGTTTGACACCCCTGTAGTAGTGCAATGATCTGCAAATTCCTTTGCTTCTCCCATCTCAATTAAATTCTGATGGAAGACATCTTGAGGGAACTTCTCATTGCAAATGGTTGCTAAATGAGTCGGGTACTGAACAAGGAGTAATTGAATAAGCATTTAAATTGATTGCAAAATAACTGAAAAGAAGTACTACAGGAAACAATTCTACAATCTTCCATGTCAAAATGATAAAATAAGCTCAATGTGCTATTCTAAAGCACCATGAGAATCTGGGGTTCTGTTATTGGCAAGGAATTTTCAGAGAAATTCTCAGAACAAAAATACAGAGCACACAACTAACTGCTTTCAACTACCTGTTAAATGGAGGAACAGCTGGGCCAGAATGTTTAGCTTTTTCATCCTGTACTTCAATGGTATAAAAGGAAAGGAAATAAAGTAGTGCCAGTGTTTATCCTCTTTCTTGTCTTTTAGGAAAGTTTCTACTGATTTGTGAACCTTCTTTTTGGCTCAAATGCTAGATCAGGGGTGTCAAACTCTAGGCCCCGGGGCAAGATCTGTGTGCGGGGTCCTTAGATATGGCCCATGGGGCCGACCTGGAAACAGTGAAGGACCGGCCCATGGTGCCTCTGACAGCGAAAATGGAGCTTGGGTAGGATACATGTGTCCCTCCCAAGCTCCGTTTTTGCTGGCAGAGGGTTGCAGGAGGCCATCACAGCTGAAAATGAAGCTCGGGAACCCATTTTCGCTGGCAGAGCACTCAAGCCACCACAGGTACCCCAGACACGAGTGATGTTGAGCTGGCCACGCCCACCCCAGCGTCCTGAGGTCAAACACAACCCTGATGCGGCCCTCAGTGAAATCGATTTTGACACCCCTGTTCTAGATGCTACAAAAGTATATTGGTATTTGTCTTACATGAGAAAACAATTCAAGATGAAAGATATCCAGGAAGCCTTCCTTGTTTCTTATGTTACTGGTACTGATGAACCTCTTTTCTTTAATGCTACACATTCTTAATGTGTCCTGCAGGGTTTCCCCATGACTGTTAAGTTTATTTAAAGCTTGACATACTGGAACTTTCAGTGGCACACAGTGACATACCGGAATGTCTTTTAAATGATAATACTACTTGTAACCTCTTTCACAAGAACTTCATAAATGTCTACAATATCTCTAAATTATTTTCAGTATGTTGACACTTGACTAGTAGTAAAAACAAATGGAAAGGAATGAGCAAGCACGTGTAAAAAAGAACTAGTTGAATAATCAGTTCTTTTAAAAAAGAGAGGGTATTTTCATCTTGCTTAAATGAGACTTTAATTACAACTACTCTTGAAGAACAGAGAAATCAAAATCCTAACAAATTAGTAGCAACATTTCTTTTTTTTTTCCTGACTAAAGAAGACTACACACCTTGAGACATCAATTTTCTGAGTCCTTTTTGCCTGGCATTTCAACCAAGAATTTGCACTGACAGAAGTCTTGTTGGCCTTTTTGATGACTTCTGTTAGGAGCAATTGCCTGAACTTGGTAGGTATGGATTCTCTGGTAGTCCTTCATCCAGTACCATCTTCTGGAAAGAGCCATCCAAGGAAGAAAAAAGGCAAAGTTATCTAATTTGAAAACCTCAAAATGGCAGTTATAATCCTCCCTGCAGGATCAAATGATCACCTTATTAACTTTTTTTAAAAAACCTTCATTGGGTTCATTCTTCTTGGATGACTCTTCCTAGAAGGTGATGCTGGATAAGATTTGTGATTTCTTTCCATGTTTAGATCTGTCTATTCATGAAAAGCAATATCTAAAGACACGCCTAAGCTTAGCAAATGGAGCTCTGAGCACAGATGTCAATTAATGAAATGGACATTTTCATTTTAAAAGTTTCTTGCTGAAATGGAGTATTGAACAAAAATGGCAACAAACCGGTTAATGCTTTTCTGATTGGAATCGGAAAAATTGCATTTAATACACAATCCTGGTTTTATCTAGCTAGCAGAAGAGTCACAAAATATGCCTAGAATGCCATAAACATGATTGCTACAGGTTATTTAATACAATCCATTCAATTTTATGGTTTTTCAGAATGAGCACAGAAGGGTGTAAATATGCATAGTAGATACAATCAATCACTCTCTAATTCTACGTGTTCCAAATGCATTATCAACATTTCAAAGAATCATATGTAAACCATACTGTGTTAAGTTTTAAACTTCATTGATTTCATTCTGATCCCAAGGCAAAACACCATAATATGCTTTCAACTATCCATTAAATATTCAGTTA
The DNA here is from genome assembly GCA_032468155.1 of Oxyrhabdium leporinum. Taxonomy (NCBI): domain Eukaryota; kingdom Metazoa; phylum Chordata; class Lepidosauria; order Squamata; family Cyclocoridae; genus Oxyrhabdium; species Oxyrhabdium leporinum. The sequence goes on along the minus strand of JANHFL010006492.1, from coordinate 95,852 downwards.
CTTTTTTAAACTGTAGTTGTTTGTGCTGTTGTATTGTTAGATGACAATTTCAGTATCTGGACGTTATAATATGCAAGGATATAAAACCATCCTTACTTGTCCTTTTTCTGCAGACTTCAAAATAAAATGGTCATACACATTTCAAATAAAACACTGGGTTGAATAAATCATAGATACTGTAGTCTCGCTTTTTCCTACCTCTACTAGAAATTAATCTTTATTCTGAAATAATTCTGTTTTGAATGGAATTTCTTATCTTCTATGTTACAATATAAAAGCCAGAATTTTTTTTCAAATGGAGCTAAAGAGTTCTTTAGCTAAACTAGACTTTGGATTATTATCTTTCCATTTCACTATATCACATATCTCAAACTCCTGCTTCAGAGTCTGTGTGCATCTATGATCATATGAAAATGACTTTTAAAGCAACCATCCAGGTTTCACAAAAGACATGACTGTTTTAACATTCTGAGGTCCTTTATTTGCTCTGATTTACCCTCAACAAAGCACATCTTCTAAATGCTTACCAAACCCCACTCATTAACTTGTAATTTGCAAAATATCACATAGTTTGCAATTTTGCAAGCTTCAACATTCAAATAAGTTTCTTGATTTGACTCCCTATTTTTAAAAATACAATAAAATATATAAAAATGTTGGCACCTCTCTCTCTCTCTCTCTCTCTCTCTCTCTCTCTCTCTCTCTCTCTCACTCACACACACACACAGAGAGAGTTTGTTTCCTGTATTCTGCAAATATTCTGCATATATTCTATATCCTTTCATGTTTAAAATAAACCGACTTCTCTAGCTCAGTGCAGTTTTTGAAGCCTCTGCTGTAACTAGTTAGTAAAGGAGGGGTTGAATTTCTGAAGAGTGAAGATTTATCACTGGTTTGAAATTTGAAGGTATGCACTTGACTATTAGCCCTTAAGAAATATTTTTCATAGTTTATAATGAGCAAAATTATTTTAATTTACTTTTAAATAAGATAAGACAGATACTTATCTGTCAAATAAAAACTTAAAAAGATGGACAATTTTTAGATAAAGTTAAAGTGCAAGAGTGGTGTCTGAAGGAGCATGGCACAGATATCTTCTAATATAGCGTCCATAGTTCCTATTGTAAAGACATGCCAAATAACAGCAAAATATTTCTGATTATGATTAAAAATCATCAAAATACTTCTGATTATGATCATAAGCAGATCATACCTGTTTATGATTGAAAACACAGACAGAATAAGAAGTCATTTTGAAATATAATTCATTGTACAATCATTTTAGGCAAGCAACCAAAATATATTGGCAAGATATTTGGAGGGCAAGCGGTATTCATAATGATAAAAGCATCAAAATGTGCGTATGATGGAAATGACTTCTGTAGGGAATCTTAACACTGCAAATAGAACAGAAGAGAATACACTTTACAATATAACAGGCGGGTACTAAAATCCCATCTCTTCACTTTAACTTTCAATTAATTTTAAAGAAGGACCTGAAAAATGATACACATGTATTCTTTAATATACAAGATTGTAATTAACATAACATCAATTTCAAATGTATTATCATCTACCCAAAAATAAATAATATGGCTTTATAATGTGTGGCTCATAGATTTTAAATTGCTTGGCTATAACTAATATGTAGTCTACCGTAGTATCAAGAGTACAACCTTACACAGAGTTTTTGAAATGTAAATCATCAATTTTAATACATATGTAACAGCAAATCTTTATAATTACTGTGCACATTTTGAATAACTTTTATGGTTACTGCTCAAGAACCATTAAAAATCCAAAATACTGCACTGCACTGGATATAAAGCTAGAATTATGATGCATTACAAGCTTTAATTGAAATCCATAAATTTCTACACCAGCATTCAAAGTTATTTTGACACTGGGAATTAGTGTCATGCAGAAATGACTTTGAAAACATTTACTTTATCTTCCAAAGTGATTAGGGCAGCAAGACCTATATTCCACTTCAATGCTTGATAAGCTGAAATTGCACAGACGACACTAATAAATTGGTTTACGCTTATGTTTAACATGAGTATGTGAACAGACAATCAGAAGCAATGCAGATATAACATCAATTCAAAGTTTGTCAGTACCCTAAAGCAGCAGCCCCCAACCTTTTGGGCACCAGGGACCGGCTGCGGAGAGAGTTTTTCCCCAGACCGGAGGTGGCGTGGTTTTGCATTCTGCCTGCATCCTGCAGATGGGGCTTTGCTTGTTTGCACAGACCAGTTGCTGGCATGCAACTGACCACTGTTGGTCCACAGACCAGGGCTTGGGGATCCCTACCCTAAAGTCCTTTCTCTGGTATTTGTTACAAAAAGGACATGAAAGATTTAAAAAATGCAAACTCAGTGCAACTTCAATAAATTATTTAGTGACAGCCATCATTTAATAGTTAAGCAATCATACCTAATGAAAAAATGAGAAAACTAGAAATGTGAAAATCAAATGTCACTACTTGCTTTCATTAAGTTTTTCCTGAAGTACATGGTACAGTATTAACTTTAAAAGTGATAGCTGTTTTCACTGCAAGTACATAAAACTTACCCAATTTTTTCAAGATCTTGGGGGGGGGGGAAGCTGTTATGAGCAAACCTACATTTTTCTGAAGTAGAAGCGAAGTGTAGTGTCCATGCTTTGCATAATAAAAGAGGAAACTCCTCTCTCCACCACAGGACTTTATCAAGTTGTTTTAAAAAGAGACCCACAATTCTATTTTTTTCTTTGCTAGCCCATAGCAGAGCAGAGATTAAACATTTTTGCAGGCTAGTAGATTTTATGAGCTTTCCTATGCTGACATTGATTTATAAAAGGGCTGGGAGGCAGATGCTTGATACTTAACATTTGTCTGTGAATAAATAGGCTTTGGTTGAAACATTTGCCGCAAACTGAGTCTCTGTTTCTGTGCTAAAGAGCTTCATTTCAACAAAATCTGGCAGGCTTCTGCTTCATATACTGTACCAGTCTTAATGTGGTAAAAATATAAGCCTGTATGAAGACTAGAACAGATTTACTGTGCCATTTGCAGCTTTAAATTTCACAAGAAGAAACATGTCACCTGCTTCAGGCACAGAAAACTAATAAACTGAACCAGGAATGACGTTCTACTTTCCCAACTTAAGGAAAGTATCAGAAGAAAAAGCTACCCAGTGGCAGAAAATGGTCAGGATTATAACTATCAGGATTTTATTAAGATTTTTCCAGTTATTTTACATACTCCCTCAATTATTTAATTACTTTACTCCTCATTCTCTTTATGACTGGAACCAGAAGTAAAACATCAAAATGCTGGCAAACAGGACCAAAGTTTCATGTTACAGAATTCCTCCAGATGTAATTAGAGGGGAATTAAAAAAGAAAAGTTGTTGAGCAAAATGAGATGTTTTTATCAGAAATAAAAACTACTGTTCTTATCACAATCTAGTTTCAAATGTGAATAACTCTTATTCATGTTAACTTAGCTTGGTTATTCAATCAATTTCTCCACCATGAGATTTCTTTATTTTTTTTTTGTTGATAGTGTTATTGTATATGTAGGGCTTAAAAGTAGAATACCATTCAAACAAAAATCTTCTTATACAATGGGATTTCTCCTAGCCTCTAGCCTCTTTGCTTTTTCATGTACAAAACCCTAAATCTAAATATAAAGAAAATGTTGGTGAATGCCCAACATTTAATATGAGAGTATTGATGCTCTTCCAACAGTAGATGGATATGTGTAAGTATATACCCAATGTATCCCAAATGGATTTTGCAACTTCACATAACATTCATTTGCAATTAAATGATGAAGCTGAAGTGGTTCTCCTTTACGAGATGATAATTAAGTAGGATAATATAATGGTCAGTCTAGAAACAGGTGACATGCCATTAATAAAAAAAATGTGAAGTTTTAAATTGTCTTATTTCAGCTTTTATATATTTATATAATTGGAGGCATTGTAAAACTGTAAGATAGTCAGGATAACACAATATAAATGTATTCTGGTCAAGCATTCTTCATTGTTTTCATATTTCTAAAACATTTTTTTATTTACATTTTATTTTTATATAAACTTGTTCTGCATTTTCTTTGCCTCTTTGAATGTCAACTGTTTTTTTTATTTTTAATACATTCTTTCTATCTTTGTTCCATATGTACATTAGACAGCACTTATGTCTCCATTTTTTCAATCACCAATTTCTTACATGCCTTTTTTCATCCAGGTTTTTTTCACTTTATCATTCCATCAAGCTTTCTTTTTCATACTTTACATTGGTATAAGACTGTACCCAACTGTAATGTTCTGTAACTTAAAGCTTTTTCCTTATGTTCCAATCAGCTTTTGCATTTTCTTTTCTAATAGTTTTTTCCATTTCATTCGGTTAGGAGAATAATTTATCTCCTCATATTTTTCAATATACTGAATTTAAATGGTAATGCAGCTGAGTTTGTTTACTGTATTTTTACTATTCTTGATTAAATAACAAGGAAGAAAGTTCTAAGAGAGTTTCCTTAGAATATATCAATGCTCAAATTGTAGGCTACTGCAAGGCCCGTGGAATTGAAATGCAACAATATGAAAGCTTTTATGATTTTCACTAATATTGGCAATTCATATAATCATATTATAACTTGATAACTGATTAATACATATAACATTAGTCTGCTTTTGACTCTCGCTCCAATTCTCATGTTGCAATTCCAATGAAATTCATTCCAAATGGAATTCTTTCAAGGAGATAAAGAGCTTTTATTATTGAAAAAATTTTATACAAAGCATTTTTCAAATATAACCCCATCCC
>JANHFL010006492.1:61372-82101 GCA_032468155.1 Oxyrhabdium leporinum | reverse complement strand
TGATAAATGAATGGGGTTTTTTCAATTATTAGAAATATTAAATACAGAAATGAGAAATACTATGGAACTTAATGAAATAACTAAGGACATTTAGCTATTTTAAGTTCAGTAGCCTGAAATGTTGTTAGATGTAAGCCAATTATTCTTTATATTGTTCACCAGAACCAACATTATAATATTTCCTTGCCAAAGTTGGGACAGAACATCTAATTTTTAACTATTCTCCATAGGAAAAGAGAAGATATTTTAAAGAAATATAAGCAACAATACTTGCTGATTTTCTAATATTTTCCTTATACCGGTTAATTTTTCCTCATAAAAAGAAATCAATATAAGAAATATTCACTGTAAAAATCCAAATGTAAAATGTGTTAATGTCCCATTAGAAGGTCCCATTACCAAGGCTTATGTTTTATGCTTGTGCCTCTCAAAATAATTTCCACCTAAATTATCAGTAGAGGAACAGCTTTTCTATTTCTGGCTCAGGTTGCAAACAGATCCATAAAAAAGTTCTATGACTAACACCACAGGCAAATTGCTTCAGAAAATGATTCATTTGCAGTGGATATGAGAGTTTACACATCATTATTTGCCAATTCATATTAGACATCTGGTACCCTGAATATGGGTTGTTATTACTCTCTGGCTTCTCAGAGAGTTGCTATGATCTGTCTAAAACTGGAGGAAAAGGAAAGATTTGATTCATTTTTTAATGTAGTAGTATACAATATTCTCAGTTGTAGTCATACTGTATTCCTATAGATCGCATGGCTGAGCTCTGTTTATGTGTGCCTGTGCATATTTTTTACAATTATTTCTGAATTATTCTGACATACATTTCACAGCTAACACACCACTTCCTTAACACCATTTCATTTTATATCAGTTTATAGCACAGCATTACCTCTATTTGACAGTGACATTATGTTTCTTCTTCAGATTTTCACTTCCATTCATTCATTTATTTGCATTTAGAACTGTTTTTTTCCTGTATACTACCCAGTAGTATCCATTATCCATGACAACTGTGAAATATATGTTTTGTGAGAGCAATGCCCATCTGTGAGAAGCCTATAATATTATAGATTTACATTAGATATACAAGATTGTGATAATGATTTTACTTGTCACTCACACAAACCAATTCTGCAGTGAAAATAAATTAACCTGAAGTTCTCATGCAGTGCTATTGAGTTCATTAAACATTCTATAATTGTCTGCTCCTTGTAGAAAAAGCATGGATTTAAAAATGTCTAAAAAATCAAGGCAATTATTGAATTAGGTAAAAAGAAGATCTGCAGATACTTGACACTTCCTTAAAAATCTTCAGAGCTTGACACTGATTGTCAGTAGATACAGTGCCTCTTTTAGATCACTTAAGGCAGGTGTTTTGTCCATAAAAGAACAAACTTGAGTGATTACCTGTGTTTTCTTGGCAATCACTTTCATTGCAGTGCCACTTACTTGTGAATAAACATGTACAGAAACTGGGTGCAAGTTCCCAGTTTAAGAGTAACATGTAAAGAAACATACATTTAACTTTTTTCTCCTAATTCAATACGTTTTTGTGGATTGTGCCAGTTACTTTCACGCACCCCAACAAATAAATAAACATTTCCACCTTATGCTATTGCAATTCAGATAACTCTGTTCGGAAACACTTTCCTCCCTCAAGCATAAAATTGAAGTATTAAGAAATACTACTGGCTTCATCACATTGGTATCTTCTTTCACGAATATTCCAAGGGAAGTGCAAGGCAATGAAGCTGAACTGAGCCATTATGAGACTTACGATGTCCACCTGTATTCATCATGCTTAACTATTTTCACATCAGAAATGGATTGTGCCGAAACTGGAATCCACAATCACTCTTTCAACTCCACAAAGAAAACGACTTCTCCGACACCAAAACAAACCCCACTGCCTAACTACAAACAAACTTAAGAGCAAATCAACTCAAGCTGGCGAGAAAAGCGAAAAAAGTTCACTTTTTGCAGTGCTTTCTCCATCCAACCAGGAGAGTTAAGGGAGAACAGCGACGGCGAGAAAACCCAGCAACGCCAACATGATTTTTAAGGCGCAGCTACCTTACCTTGCTGGAATAAGGAGGCTTGCTGAGAGTGATCCCATCCCGGATGAGTTTATCCCTAATCATGATTTTCAGTCTGAGTTTGGGGTAAGTGATCAACTCCTTGGAGTTGAGTTCCATTTTCCGCGGCGGCCCCCGAGAGTGACCCTGCGGGGGCGTCTGACGAGGTGGGTCCTTCCACGTCTTGGCTTGGCGCGGCTCCACCAGGCGGCTGGTGTAGATGTCGGGTCCCGGCGAGCCCCGCCGAGGGGGCTGCGGCTCCAAGGTGAAGTAGAGGCCGGCGGTGGTCTCGTCTTCCTCCTTCAGCCTCCGCACGGCTTCGTGGAGACGCCGCCTGTGCTGGGGCAGCGACACCCCGATGGCATCTAGGTCCGGCTCCCCGATTTGTTTGCACACCTCCAGGTCGTCGTAGCCGTTATCCACAAAAGACTCGGCGTATTGGGTGAGTTTTAGGGTCTTCAACCATTCGTAAACGACGTTGGCGCACATGGTGGAAAGCAGCCCGGGAGGCCGGAGGAGGAGGAGGAGGTGCGAAAGGCAACTTTTGCAAAACCCCGCAGCCCCGCTGGCAGAAAAAGGCGAAGCCCGGCAGCCAAATCCGGACGTGATATAGGCATCGGCTGAGAGGAACGCCGAAACTCGCGTTCGGCGAAAACAGGCTCCCCTGCACGAGAATGAAGACGATTCAGTCCGGGCGCGATGGGAGCCTCGAGTCTCGGGCGGCGCTAAGCACACCTTGCGGCGAGTCCCTCTGCTTCCTCAGTCATGGGCGTCCCCGGGTCTCAGAAGGGGACTACGGCCTCCGTCCATCGCTCCCGCCCCCCTGAGCTTCCCGCCCGGTCCCATCGCCAACTGTAAACCGGCGACCGCCTGCCTCTGCAATCGTTAACGGCCCCTGCTGTCTCTGGAGTCTTCTCTCCGGCTTGCTAGGCGTTTCTTTTCCAGCCCTCCACGCCCGCGGTTGCCTCCTCAACGCAGCGCTGTGTGTTCCGTGTGCTTGCGCGCCTACATTTTAATCCAACCTCGTATTCACGTGGGGCGGGAGCAGACGCTCGCCCGCTTCTGCAACAGCTTCCTCACTGCCTGCCTGCCTGCCTGCGCTCGCTCGCCGATCTGTGCGATAAGCGAAGAACCCCACACTTCATCCGACAAGCCACCACACCATTCCCCCGACCTTTCATTTCTAAGCCGCGTCCCTCGCCTCTCCTCACGTCTTGAGGGGTGCAGAGAAACCCCTCGGTATAGCTGGCAAAAGCCGGAAAATCAAGTTTTCCGCCTCCCGCCTTTTTCGTAGGCTGGAATTTGCACCTTTCGCTTCGCACCCTCCAAAGACCTCGCGCGCGTCGTCGCTGGCCGAGGAGCCGAGGGAGGGAGGCGGCTCCTTGTATTTGGAAAAAAAAGGCCCCTCTGAAAGTGCCACCGTTATTTGGAGAGGAGAGCGCAGAGCAAATAGTAAGTCCGCAGCCAATAGCAGCCTCTCTTTTCCACGGGATTACCGCCGGCTAGAAAAGAAGGCTTTTCTCTCGAGCAACAGCCTGTCCCACTCCAAGGCCAGGAATTCCGGAATCTCTTTAGCCCCCGAATAGTGCCATTTTGGAGCACGAGGGATAAGGAAGCGCGCTTTCAACAAAAAGCAGCAGCTGTGCCTATCTCATCTCTTTCTCACCTTCAATTGCTCGTTCATGCTTCATTAAACAAGTTCGATTGCACACACCCTAACATCAGAAGATGAGGAGCAGCCTCCACACAGATGCTGGTGCTTTCCTCATTTTCCTTCCGGAATCTTCTGCAGCCCCTCCCTGAATGATGGTTTATCTTGTTCCGCACCCCACCCCACCCCAAATTTATGTCTTGTGACAAACCATAGCAACAAGATATACTTGAAAAGCATGACATTGGTGAGGTGGTCTGAAAACATTAGCAGCCCTTTGATAAGGCCTTTAGTTCGCAGGACAAATGAACAGAAGATGATCCCACAATTTATGGTAGCTCTTCCATTTTATTCATACAAGGAGGGCTAGGTGGTACATTTACTGCTCATGAAGAAACACCTATCAACTTATTTTCTCTGTGGTACCAACGATGTTCTAATCCAGCAGTCATTTGTGAAACTCTTAAATCATGAGAATTATATCCAGGTACCCAAATCTTGTGTCATTCAACTCAGATTTGCCACCAAAAACTGCTATGTATGATGCCTCTCTAGACATTTGCTTGAATTTATTAGCTGCCCAACTTCAATAAACTGCAATGGAAATCTATTGGTTTAGATACCTCAAGTCTATTCTCTGGTCTCCTCTTGTGGTCATTTAATCATTAGTGCTTTGTAGTTTGTACTAGTGTGACCTGGCGTTTATTGTGGCAAGCAATTGAAAGACTATTATAAATTTATCAGAACAGGATGTTAGCTAACACAGGAAGATGCTAGAAATTGATGGCAAGGAAAAAGCCTCTACAATAGGGATGTCTAACCTTGGCAAGTTTAATGCTTGTGGACTTCAATTCCCAGAGAATTCTGGGAGTTGAAGGCCACAAGTCTGAAAGATTGCTCAGATTGGTTCTACAATGTTACAAAGAGCTAGCAGTTTATGCCTATCTCAAATCCCTAAGCAACTGGTGCGACAGCACAGATGACCGTAGTAAGCGTAGTAAGCCAATCTCTTCTGGCTGCCCAGAAAATGGGCGAGGAAACCCAAAGAGATGCAGCCTTTGCTCATTTTTGACCTGTCGCAGAAATAGAAACATTCAGAGGAAAATATCCAGATATGCAGAGTTGGACTTTACTGCCTGGTGCTTCTTTCTCACCTTGCCTTGATAAATCTCCCTTCCAGGAGCAAAGAAGGGAAAGGGAGGAAATTGTGACTGTTGTAGAATTCTACAACTCCACCTCTGCACCAATATTTCTCAACTTTGGCAACTTTGAGGACTTCAACTCCCAGCATCCCCCAGCCAGCATTACTGGGAGTTGAAGTCCCCACAGTTTAAAACCGTCAAGGTTGAGAAACACTATTCTACAGATATATTATTCATACTATATTTTATTTTTGTATCAAGAAAAGTCATCAGTTTCAGGTACATATCACAAAGGTAAGAGGCAACTGAACTTTCTGGTTTATGTTTGAAGCTTCTTCAGTATTCTTGGATGTGAAGCAAAACATCTTCAAAGAAAAACCAGAAAGCCCAGTTGCCTCTTGGACGACCATGACCTGGATAACTTGAGAATTTCCATAGACTTTCAGGTACACATTTCCTTGACTGATGAAGCTGGCTGTGGTGGGGGAGGGACGCAGTTGATTCCCGAAGAGCAAAAAGCGGGAAAATGTTCCACAACTTGATTCGCAGATTAAAATTGTAAACCACCCAATGCCGGATTTGCCCTTAGCGGGAATTATCTCTTTCATTTCCCTCATTACAGGGGGAAATAGACCGGTGTTTTGCTGTAATTGTCTCTGCCCCGCTTGCTTTAACTCACTTCAGCTTCTCCTAGTTTTGAGAAGTCTGGATTTCCCACAACTTTTGCAAACTATAGGCGCGGTGAGGAGAGGAAGGAGGGCACGCCGCCTAACGCGCTAGGCAAAGTGAACGGCTGTTGGAGGATGCGGGAGTTAAATGGCACCAGCAACAGGAGCTTCTTTCTGTGGGGAGGGGAGGCAGGAAGTGGGACGGGAGGGGCTCACTGACGTGTGTGTGTGAGAGAGTTGCCGGCTTCTCGAAGCTGCAACGGCATTGCCAGTCGCAGAACAAACAAACAACCGGGATCGTCGTGAAACTGTGACCCTTGGTGCCGTTTTTCTCACGCACCATTCCCTTGCTCCATATTGCTGGAAGAGCATCAAACCTGCGTTCGCAACTGGCCTTGGAAAAGGAAAATTGGAGGAGGAGGAGGAGCAGGGTTTGATAACACCGAAATCTGTCCCGTATCCCGTATCTCGTATGAACTCTCCGAGGCTTGCAAAAGCAATGCTTGTAGATATGAAAGTGTCTTGCACTCATTTCGCTTTAATTAGCTGGAGAGCAAGAATCAAAAATGTGCCGGCGGGGCTCCTAGAAGAGTTGTCTAGAAGAGGCGGAAAAACAAGAGGAGGCTTCGCCCGTAATTCTTCGCTCCCCCCCCTTTTTTTTTTTTTCAGTACGTGTTATCCTTTCTCGCCTGGGTTTTCGCTTCCAATTCTGAGCTCGCAGCGCCTCCACCCGCTTGATGTAAAATGTAGCTCCTTCTCGTTTCAATTCTGCTGCTGCTGCTGTATTTAATATAGTTTGTTTTTGGACAGGATTTCCAAAAGGTAATAGGGGGAACAATATTTCCAAAAGGTAACAGGGAAAATATGAAATCGAATGAACTTATAGCCTGTGAAAGCTGCACAGGTGAGTGGTGGTAAACCCATTTGCTTTGAGGCTGCAAGTTATAAGAATGGCATCAGGTGCAAGCCTACCTGGATCTCTAGAAACTTCAGAGAGTGGAAGCTTCTTCCAGTAGGCTTTGTGTCATGAAGAATTGATATTCTTAGGCTGGTTTTTAATTTCATTTTTAACTACCTGTCTTTTTATATCTGTTTCAATGGAATGAATGTGCTTTTCAATGGAATGTACTTTTATTGAGAGCAAATGAAAATCTGACATCCAGATCAGCTCAAGGGAAAAAAAGGGTCCTTGACATACAGCAAATATGCTGCTAAGCTGAAATATTTTCAGTACGCTTCCCTGTAAACTTTTAAAAAATTAATCTAGAATAATACTCTTATTAAAAACAGCATTGCTTTTCAAACTCATTTGCATTGTCCTTTTCTATTTGTTGTCAATATCAGATAATACATCCAGAATATAAGGTTGTGCTGGACCGGGATATTGTATGTTACACAATAAATCAGTATTATTAAAATGCTGATTCCTTATGGAAAGAAGCGAAAAGAGCAAAGTAGGTATTTCCACATAACTATGTAAATTATTAGTGGAAAAGTTATTCTCTCTTCTCTCATACTTTTACCAAAGGTATGTTAGGAATCCTAAGAGCAAAGGTTTCAATATTTGGGCTATCAAATATGCTCTGCAAACCTCAAGACAACTCCTGTAGATAAAGATCTCTCTTTGTAGTTGCTATTTTGTAGTTACCTGGATATTCACAGCTCAAATCTGATAGCCCTATTCAAAATACAATGCAAAACCTCCGCTGTCTGTTGTAAATATTAGTGTACATTTATCCACTGGACTTTGGTGAGTCTATTTCTTTACACATTCAACTGAAATTTCCCATGCTAATGTGAAAATGTAATTTGAGTCCCTGCTGCATTATAAAAAAAATCTTAAGACTAAACTTTATAACTGTCAAATTGACTTCAATAAGGCATTTGTAAAATCAGACAAACCTACTTCTTGATAAGATAGAAGAATTTGGGATAGATAGTACTACCACAAGATAGATTTGCAATTGGCTGGCCAACCACAACCAGTGTGTAGTCTTTAATGAAACTATAGCTACATGGACAGAAGCTTGCAGTGGGGTACCTCAAGGTTCTGTCTTGGGCCCAGTGGGCCTTCAACATCTTCATAAATAATCCAGATAAGGGGATAAAAGGGAAACCTCATTAAATTGCAGATGATGCCAAGCTGGTGAGAATTGCTAACATTTTGGAAGAAGGATCTTGACAGACTTGAGTATTGGGCGCTAACCAACAAGATGCAGTTCAATGGTGAGAAAAGTTGCTCTTAGGCAGGAAAAACCAAATGCATAGGTACAAAATAGGTGGCTCCTGGCTCAATAGCAGTAACTGTGAGAGAGATTTAGGTGTCTTAGTAGACTACCACTGAACTGTGAGCCAGCAATGTACTGCAGCTGACAAAAAGTCAATGCAGTCATGGGCTGCATCAACAGAGGGATAACATCAAGAGATCATGGGAAGTGACAATGCCATTTTATACTACACTAGTGAGGCCACACTTGTTCTGGTCACATGATACAAAAAAGAGGCTGAGACCTTAGAAAGTGCACAGAGAAAAGCAACAAAGATGATAAAGGGTCTGGAGACTAAATTGTATGATCAACAGTCAAGGAAGCTAGGTATGTCTAACCTATTGAAGGAGATTAGGGGAGACATGATAACTGTCTTCCAGTACTTGAAGGGCTATAGCAGAGAAGAGGGGATTGACTTATTCTTCAAAGCACAAGAAGGCAGGACAAGAAGTAATGAATTAAAGTTTCTTAAAGAGAGATCCAACTTAGAAGCAAGGAGAAATTTTCTGACAGTGAGAACAATTAATCAATGGAATAGCTTGCCTCCTGGAGTTTAAAAAATAGACTGGACAATCAAAAATAGACTGGACCGGGATGATATAATGTCTTCTGCTTTGAACAGGGAATTGGAGTGGAAGACCTCTGAGGTCCCTTCCAGCACTACGATTCTTTGTTCTAAACACAATGTGAATACAATTAATTGGCTCCCATTTACCTTTCTATACTAGATTTAGGATTTTTCTCCCAGCAGGTGTTTAGGCAACAGATAAATTAATAATTCCCTAGTGATGCAGTAGAAATATTTTCTAGAGTTGCAAACTACTACCCAAATCTAAAGTACATAGAAAGCTATTGTTACCAAATTTTAAGAAAAAATTATATTGACTGATTCCAAGAAATATTTTGTTCTGATATTCAAACTACAATACAGATCGTCCTCAACTTATGACAATGGAGCCCAAATTTAGGTTGCTAAGAGAGAAATTTGTTAAGTGAGACTTGCCCGATTTTACAACTTTTCTTGCCACATTTGTTAAGTAAATACTGCAGTTGTTAACTTAACACGGTTGTTAAGAAAATCTGGTTTCCACTTTGACTTTGCTTGTCAGAAGGTTGCAAAAGGGAATCACATGACCCCGGGATACTGTGAATCAGTATCAAGCATCCAGCTGTAAATCACATGACCATGGCGATTGTGGATGCTGCAACGGTCATAACTGTGAAAAATGGTCAAGTCACTTTTTTCAGTGCTGTTGTAACCTCGAACTGTCACTAAGCAAACTGTCGTAAGTGGAGGACTGCCTGTACCACATTTGTAATCATAACATTACTATTCAGAGTTTTCAGGTGCTTTCTGCACTGAATAGCAGGCAGCGAGATACAATTTTCATATTAGCAAAGCTTTGAATGAATAGCAATTGATGTATCTTCAGCATCTGTTTTGATTGTCTGGAATGTTAACTTTTTTTGTAAATTCACATGGGTTTATAGATTCCAGGTAAGACAACCTGCAATACAAAATCCATTTTATTGTATTTGTTTAATTAAAACAAAGTGCACTTTTATATGTAAATTTGCATTATTTATCTAAGTAAATACGACTGCTTATTTATCACCCATCATTCTCAAAAGGACAATCTTAAGGCTAAAAGTAAGAATGAGTAGAAAATAAAGTATTCATGAGATAAAAAAGATGGTCACCTTTGCCATAAACTATGAACCATAATAGCTGAATTCAGACAACTAAAATCAAACCAACCCCATTATAGCTTAGGCTTCAAACAATGTAGGAGCTAACTATAGCTTGATCAAAAAATGGATCAAAGAGGAAGGCCTATTCTGCCAAGCGTGGCTCTGCTCTGGGCTTGCTTTGGCTAGTATCTTGAGTACTATATGTTTCAAAAACCGCAGTTAGTTGAATTAAATACTTCATAACTGAACTTCGCATCAGAAATATGTTGATGAAGATTCTCAGTCATCCAGGTAGAGTTGTCTGGAAGATTCTCAGTCATCCAGGTAGAGTTGTGTCATGGTAAATAGACTTTTTTGGTTTGAAACTGTGTTGTTTATCCAAGTAGCTTCTTCAATCTGAGCTAAAGCATCATCAGAAAATAAACTTTGTATGAAGAACTCCACTTATTACAAGGTACATCTGATTTTAAAATGATTCCTTATATTTATATGGTGGGGGGAGGCACTTTTATCTAAATAGTTTTTCTTTTTACGACCTTTTAATCCCTTTAGTCGGGATGGCGTTGGGGCGACTAAGTGGAGTTGAGCATTTACTGGCTGGATGCTCTTCCTGACACCTACGCGGAGTTCACAGCAAATATTTTCTCTTTGTGTCCTGATAGAGAAACATCTGCCACTGCCTGGGATCAAACTTTCAACCTTCTGAGTGGGACATGACTGCCACCATGCTGCTCCTTTTATCCAAATAGTTATCCAGTGTAAAATTCTCCCATCGATTTTATTCTCCTAAAACTGAAACCATGGCTTAACTGAGTTGATAGTGTAGGGTTTATTTATTTTATAGGATGTTGCTATTTTATGTACTGGTGTACCTTAGATAGATACAGCTGCAATAGAGCAGTGTAAAATAGGTACATGAATAGATTGGAGAAAACAGACACAGCAGTCAAAAAAACACTGCAGTAACAGTAAAGTAGAAATAGGGAAATATGGATTTTTTTTTAAAAAAGATGTCCTTTACCACAAAATATTATCAGTAAATGTATTCTCTAAACTAATTACATGCTTAGGGTTTAGAAGCGTCTGGCATAACTGACAACACAATCTAATTAACACCAGTCGTTTAACGGACCTCTAAAGATTTGTGAAATGCAAAAGGTGTAAGATTCATAGGAACATTTAAAAAAAATCTATTTGAAGAAACTATTCCAAAGTAAATAATTATAATAGTTGGGATCTTATTGGATCCATTTTGCAGAATGAGTATGTAGTGTAATGTAACTTAACCTACCATAGTAATTTAAATTACTGCCTTTATTCATTGCATCAGATAAGTTTTTAACCAGAAAACTCAAAATTAAATTGATGCTCATTAAACCTTTTAAAAATGAAACCTCTCTTATTCTCCAGACCATTTTTTTTTGCATGTCACACTGTAAAATTGTTTATTTAGCATAATGTTTTGGTAAATTAAGACGATGTGACATTCTTTGACACCATACTTCCATAAAGTGACAAAAATAGATACAAAAATATTTCTATCTTTTTATATGTAATAAGCCATATACCATAACCTTTTTTTCTGTTGGCTAGTTATTACTGATTTACAAACCATTCATTGCTGTTGGTACTCCTTAAATCCATCTTATTATCACTAGTAACACTGATGTAACCTCTATTTTGTAAGATTCAAATGTTAATTGCATTGGAGTCAATATCTCAATTCTTTTTTAAACAAAAAATAAGGTAGAATATTTGCTTCTAGTCCATCTTTTGATCCAATTCAAAGCACTGGTTTAATCATCAATTCTAAATGGCTTATGAAAGAGCACCTTTTACAGTTATTTCTGCCTAGTTAAGTAAACCTTCAGAAGTTATTCTCTAGGTAGAACTATCAACAATTGTACAACAAACAACTTTTAAAGATCCTTATAAAGTATGATAGCTTCCATCTGTGGAATGTCCTTCCAGACAAAGTTTGTCTAGCATGCTCACTACTTCTCTTTACATCTCAAGCCAAAGCTTAATATGTAAAGTGTTTAGGAGATGTTACTGTTGTTTTTTTATTGATGAGAAATATATAATCTCTTATAAAACTAAGTAAATGGAAATACATATACTGTTTTAGTGTAACAAAAAAATATTGGTGGCATCAATTGTACAAATTGTACATGTGCTTGGATAATAAAAAGTGTTAAATAGGGCTGCCACCCTGTGGCCAAAAGCTAAACTACAGAATTTGTGTTTCTTAATACTGTATGACAATTATTTGCCTATTCTATATTCTGAAAGTTTTTGATATAATAAAAAACTGGACAAAGACAAATGAAATGAAAATAAAAAATATTGAATTAAGCATAAACTAATAAAAAGAATAATTTTAATATAGCTCCACTATTGATATGGATGTACTCTTTCCAATTGGAATTTGTACATCCTTTTAGTTTTATTTCTAATGCTGATTTATTTTTAAATGTCTGATTTTATATATGTATTATTTTATGGACTTTTATGCCACCCAGAATCACTTCTCATGACAAGGGTAGCTATATAAATTTGATAAACAAAGGCAAAATCATTTGAAAAGCCAAATTATGAAAGATAGAAATCCAAGGTGATACAGAATGGCTAATTTCTTTTTAATGTCATTGCCTTGGAGCTTGTAATTCCAATTATCTGAATTAAACTTCAACAGCATTCAGGTCCCTTGTTGCACTTCCTCTGAAAAGGACAAAATGACATATTACCTATAATGCGGCAAAGTGGCTGCCACTCAAACCACCCTTGCTTGGTTCCAGATTGTTTAGAATCTGAACTAATCCACGTTACCAATTTGGGCATCCAGAATATGAAAATCATTACTCCTGTCACCTGTACTAAGGAAGATTTTTTTTCATCAAGGATTATACCATTTGACAATCTCAGTTTAATCGTGAAACTCAAATTTTATCACCATATGCTTGTTGCTTAAAACAACATGCAACTTTCATGTGACTTAGCAAACCAGTAACTCCACTTTCCATCAGGAATGTAATTGGATTAACAAATGATTGAAGTCCTAAAATGTGTTTGCCATTCTTTTAACCATTCTACGACACTCGTAAAATTGAGACTTTAAACATTTCCTCAATTACATTTTTTTTGCATTATTTAACATTTGAAAGGGTAGCCCCTCTCCCTATTATAGCATTATATGGACACGAATCTCCTATGTTTTCTTCCCAGATTTTGGCTGTATGTCAAAGCCAAACTAGGAAATTTTATAATAAAAACCAATCCCGATTGGTGTCTAAATTAGCCAGTCAGCTAAGTGCTGCCACCTGCTGAGGTTAAGAAACAAAAAATAATTAAAAACTAATTAACTATTTAGGACATGTGGATAAACTAAACCGTAAAATGGACAGGTAATATATTTTATAGTGAAGATTGGTTGCTTAACAACCTTTGAAATTATAACAGGCCCAGAAGAGGTACATTATGGCCTGTAAAGCACTTGAGGCTGTTGTAAAATGTAAAATTCCTCAAGCTCAGCATAGGCTGAGGGAAGGATGACAGGCAGGAAAATTTCCCCTCCCCATTTTCCTCCTGTTCTCCAAAAAGCCTCCATTCTGAATGCTGAAGGTTTGGAATGGAGGCAACGATGCATCCCCGGTGTGTCCAGCTCACCGAGTCTGATCTGCTGCACCTCAAAAAAAGAAAGACCGCCTCAGAAATAAGCCCAAGTGCTTATTTTCAAGTCTAAAAGAAAATAAGAGTCAGTCTTATTTTTTGAGAAACACAGTAGTATAAGAAAAGATCTACTCTGGCCTGCATAATGAGACATTTTCAGAAAATTATTTTACTCTTTATTAATCTTCAGTGATAGATGGAGAACAGTGGGTCATTTGGAGATAGTCTAAAAATTGATTGTGTGCCATCAACTCCTAGTAACCGCTTAGACAGATTTTCTCCATGACAGCCTGTTCTAGATTAAAAGTATGACCTTAAAAACATTATCATTCTCAGATATATGAAATAGCTTGATCCAGTAGCTTGCAATATCACATTTTTACCATATTACTAATAGGTAATAGCAGAGGCACCCATGCTGTTCAACATACCCGCTCAGTTTTTTTAAAAAATCATCTTGTAATAATTTGAAAATTTCACCAGTGGATATAAACATTTGTTTAACTTATTGTATAGAGTTTTGACCTTTTCCAAATAGATGGTAGTTTTAAAATAAATTTATAGGAGCCTTATATGATAGATATTTATTTTAACATTGATTCTACATTTGTGACTAACCTTTCATTCAGGAACTACAGAAATGCTTTTTGAGAAGATATTGGAAGGACCAATCTTTTTTCAGTCCTTTATATTATCCTCAGAAATGACACTGTCATTGAATTCAGTAGTTATTTTAGTAGAAACTGTATGTTTTAAGTATAGCGTGTTATTCTAAGCTCCCATATTTCCCCCGAAGGCTTGACTATTCAAGCTCCAAATGATGTCTCTAAGACTAGAGATATTTCTATGGGTATTTTTTTTTATATTACTATGCCCTTAATAGCAAGGTTACAATGCAACAGAAACATACTTACACTTAGCACTAATCTCAAAGTAGAAGTTACTTCAAAATAAATATGGCATTTTGACTGCGTAATGATTAAGAGCTTTCTCCAAACTAATAGAACTACAGAGACATAAATCACACGAAGTGAAAGTCTTTGACTATAACACTTCTATTGAGTATTTTTACAAAGACGAATACTTAAAATTCAAGGTAATGACTTAAATTCATAGCTAGTATTTTATTGAGACATGCAAAAACAGTATTTTGTCATCTTTAAAGATAAAACTGTAATTGTTTAAAATGGGAATCTGTAATATATATCAAAGCATTTTTGATGTGTGTGTGTGTATGTAATATATATCAAAGTATCTTTGCTAAAGATACAAAACAGCTGTTACTTACAAAAATGCTAAAAAACAATTTGTTAAATCCAGAGAGTTTTGTAGATATGTAATTTCTCAATGTAGATGAAGATTCAAATACTTTCCACAGAGATCAACTGGGACTAGATTATTAAGTTCTTAGTACTCTTAAATGTATGCCTTTTAATACTCTTGGTTTTTTAAAATAGTTGCTGGCAGTTTGACATTCGTGGCTAGTTTAATTTTGTAGTTTTTAAAATGTATTATAAGAGGTTGGCTTATATTTTTCTCATGTGAGTTTTGTATATATTTTATAATTTAATTATGTCAAATCTTAATGTAGTTTCTTATTTTATATAAGCCACTTTGAATGGCTAGACAGGGAAATGTATATAAATATATGTAAATTAATAAATACCTGAGTAGAAGATTTGATTTTACAGGGTCTTGTAAGGGCACAAGGCCAACTTGATAAGGCCTACAAGATCTTATTAATACAAATAATAACGTGTATGCAGCACTTCAGTCAGAAACATGGAAATGAAGGTAATTTGACAAAAAGATAAAGTAATGTTTCTTTTAACATGTGGAAATATTTCTCTTCGATGATGATTCTTTCTACCAACAGTTTTAGCTAAAAAGAAAATGAGAAATTATAGAAATACATGCAACACTTACTAGGCAGCATTTTATAGGTGTTTGTTCATAATCAAGGAAGTCAGCAACTTAAACCTAGCACTATTTTCAGATGCAGGACCCTTTTTTAAACATACATTAAGGTCTGTCACTTTGTCTACTTCTTGAAATCGTAAGAAAGCGGGATAGATTGTCAAGAATTGATCATATTAAGAATACATTAATGATGCGTGAAACAAAAGCTAGCTTTGTTTCAGGAGAGATTTGAATAGTTTATTTTGCCCAGTCAGAGCCCTTCAGCATAATGACACATTCATATACACATATGAACATTATTTTCTGAAACATTAATGTATAATATACATTTTTCCCTTTTTAAAATACCAACTGCACAGGTATTTTTATTTACAAAAATATCCCATACTTAATTTTAATGTTATGACATAGTTTAGAATCAAGTACATTAAGTAAAATTATGCAATCTAACATTTCCATTTGTAATGGTATGGTTTACCGTTCATATGAAACTAAGTTTGTAGACGGATGAATCTGCAACCCTATCCTAAAATGCATTTCCCAGTTTCATCATCAGAACACACAGTGGGGCTCCGCAAGACTAAAATGGTAGAGGACAATTAAAAAAAAATTAAATACACAATGTACAGAGAGCAAAATACATTTAAGCTAGAAGTTTTATATCAAGCATGCTTTCCCAAAGAATAATGGTAGAATCATTTACTGATATTCTTCTCTTTTTTCTTCAGTGGTGCTTGCTTAATGAAACAGAAGCAATTCTAGAAAGTAGAATGCTCTTCTTAGATCTAACCAATATGAATAGCAGCATATGAGATTAAGTAACTCAAGTACAGTTTATTTACACATTTTTTAAAAGGGGAGTTAACATTCTGTTTCTCCACTTTGCAATATCAAATAATAATTCCATGGATGATGCCATGATTTTATCCAAAAATCAGACTTACTAATCTGTAAAAATGTAAAGGTCAAGAAGAAACATACAGTTGCTTGACATTTAGAAATACTAATTTCTAAATGTATTTATGAAAAATGCTAATACAGATTTAGTTGAATTTTGATTCCTATAACCAAATTAGTTTGAAAATTAAAAAGCACACTGATCTGGACTTCAAACAAACATGATTTACATAGGAAACATATTCATGCATTCCTGATTTGATTCTCAATGTACAGTAAGCAGTTTTTAAATATAGGTAATTAACGTGTACTGGACATTAGCTTTTTATCATCCACCACCCCCAAACCATAAGATTCATTTAACAGGATCTTTATTTTTGGTAGTAACATCACTAACATTCACAAGGGAAAATAAATTCACAATACTGTACAGACAAGTATCTAGACTATGGGAACAAGCACAGCCGAGAATTTGCACAATAAACAAAGGCAAGCAATGAGTACTTTTCAGTCACTAGGCACACCACAACTAGTGGAGTCATATTTCCATCTCTATGCATCAGGGCACTAACAAAATGGGATTATTCACCAACCACAGGAATATGCATTAAAAAAACCATTTTGAAGACAAAGACCAACAAATACAAAATATGGAAAAAACAATATTTCAGAATACAAAATACTGTAGCTAACCAAAATAAAATAGAATAAATGGAATTCAGTTTTAATACACTGATGGAAAACAAGTGTTATAGTTGATATCCATCAACAAGCTGCTTTTCAATATGATGTTACATTTGGATTATGTAAATGTCTCCCTTCTTGTGGAACAGTTTTCCTGGGTAATGTTATAATGTTGCTTTAGGCCAGAAGTATTTATTAGAACGGGTATGCTTATTGTAATCTTTACATGAGATGACAATTTTCCTATAAACTGAATTAACTTTTGTATGCTTCTTATATATATTATCTTTGACAAACTTAAGAAATATCCTCAGATTTGATAGTCAACTATAACTTATGACATTATATTAAAAAATTATCATGACTCCAATTTAGCCTGTGCTTAATTCTCTTCTTTTACATAGAACCAAAAAGACATTTTATTTTGGACAACACTGCAGCTTTAGGTGACCATTAAACAAAACTGAAACTGTTTCGGTTGTTGCTGGTGTTTTAAAGCTTTTAAAATTATTATTTTACAGTTAAATTTTCCTGATCCTTTGGAGTTTCAATATACAGTACCTCCTGCACTTTCTGCTTGTCTACTCATACAATGAAGGAAACAGATCCACATGTGCACTCTTTAATCCTGAAGCCTCCTTCCTTTACCAGCTTGGAAGCTCCTGTCCACAAGGAACTTGTTGATACATGAGAAAATGTAGAATTCTGTGTATGGATAGGATGTTTGCTGAAATTAATTTTCTAAATGATATTATCTACATAGAATTTAAAATTTATAGATGGAAAAGGATGAAATACTCAAGCTTGCAATACTTAAAGTGCAGGGAAAAGAAATTCAAGTTTATAGTTCAGATAAGATCAGTGCTATGGAAAGCAAAAAAGAAAAAAATCTACTGCATCAAAATTACCTTTGGCTATAGCTTTCTAATATAGAGATGTCACACGAAGTAAATATCTCAAGCAACAAATGTAAATGAAATCATCTCAAGGCTATTGATACAAATCAGGAAAGTCGCTTTACTCTTAACGTGTTATAATAGAATCATACTTTCAGGCTTGCTTGAAATAATATTTACATAAACATTCAGGAGTTATAGTTTGGCAGTTTTTAACTGAAGAATTGTGTCTTCAGTTTATTAAAATTAAACGTGTTAATATTACATGAAAGACGAGTAGCAGCAGTTTCCCTGGACTACATATAGTTGCTTATTTTTCTACAACAATGCTACCAAACTGTCCTGGCTGTTGTGGAATGAGCCTCTGACATAGTATCAGTGGTTTAATAATTGCACAGTTGTGATAAGCAAAGAAACAATCCTAACACATTTTTAAATCTTTATTTTAACCACTATATCTATTTCTAAAAAGTTCTGAGCTACACATTTTTCTCATAAGAAGCACTACATTTCGTTCCACTGATTTTGAAAGGGTATACATATTTATGTGAAATATATTTCTCTCACTAGCCAATGCAGTTACAACAGTTCAACAAAATCAGCAACCATAATGAGGAAGGATTTTGTTTGCATTTTGTTTTGGCTTTTCAAAACAAAATGTGCTGGGCAAATATGGACGTATTTTGTGAATGAAAACATGCTTTCCCATTTTGCTAATTTTTAATTAATGTCTCAAGTATTCTCAATTGCCCTTACAATTTATCTCATCTACATATTAACTTCTTACACATTCCTCACCATTTTTTAATTCTGTCCACAGTATCTTTTAAATAAGTTTGTAGACACTATTAACTGATGTTTCAACACCATTAAAAATAATTAGAAACAGATTATGTAACCATAGGAAAACAAAATTTATAGTAATGCTTTAATGCAGTCATTTGATTACTTGTCATGTTGGAATGTCTACCTAAGCAACCCACTCTTTCTATAAAGAAAGCACTTTTTGTTTTGTTTTTTAAATAATGCACGAACGGATTGGTGAATAGGGATTTACCACTAATAAACTACAACTGACCTTTCAGGAAATTTCATCAAGTCTAAAAATGTTCCTTCTCCTTCACATCAACATTCAAAATATGAGATGGCTCAGCACAGCACTATGAAAAATATCCCAAATTAATTTGATAGTTGTGGAAGGCCTCAAAAAAATGAACGTGCATACTAGGAGTATACAACTTGGTGCTCCATATATAGTTTGGATATAAAGCTCATAATTTATGATTACTGGCCATGCAATAAAGAGAGCATCAGGATGTCTACCACAATATGACATACCACCAAACATTTCTGATATGCATTCCAAATCTTGAAAATGTATGCGGCCTTATTCTGACTATTTGTCCAGATGAAATACAAATGAAGAACCTAATGGTAATGTCCCTAATACTATAGCAAATAAATTATGTATGAAGCAAACTGTCCTACAACTGTATGTTACTTCAAGGAGAATTGACAAATAGTGTTAAATGAACATAACCAGTAAAATGGCATATTTGCCAAAGTCTATTTTCTGCAAATATTTTCTAGTTAAATTATTTCATTCATGGTATAAAATGCACATTTTTAGAAGGTGTTTGTTGGCATCTCCTTCATGAAGCTTGTCATCTATCAAATACTTGTTCAGAAATGCATAATGGAGATCACCTCAGAGTAAGGTAATGAGAATTCAGAATGAGTGGAGCACTTCTAGCAGGTAAGAAAGCTGACACCATTAATTCTTGATTCATTATAGCATTCTCTTTTCCATCCACTTTTACAACTGGAATAATTACTATTCTGCTTATTTGTAACTGTAAAACATTTTTCCTTAAAGGAAATCATGTTTCAGTTAAGTGTACTGAGGTTTATGCTTCTGACTGCAAGACACAATCAAGCCAAGGTAAGAGCCAAGAAATCAATAGGACATTGTTTTAGCATGTGCTTAAATGTTTCCATCAGAAATCAAGAAAACTTAACAATTTTAAGCTAGATCATACTATTTGTACAACAACAAAACTTAGCAACTGACAAGTGAAATTACTAATGCATAGGGAAGTTACAATAATAAATAAGTTGTTAACATTTTTATGCCTATGTCACATATCTTTTAAAAATTTGGCTTATGGATCTTATTCAACATATTCTTATAAACTCAAGTAATTTATTTTACACCCCCTAAAACACCCCACAAATGTACTATAATTAAATGTCATACAAGCAAAATAAGTAAGGCTCAAAACTTGGTGGCAAGAACAATTTGCTGAATCAAATGTCCGATATTTGCAGGAATATTGAAATTTTCTTCTCTGATACATTAAGTGAATTTCATAGCATCCTTACCCAAAGCTGCACTGAAGAGAGGTAATAATCTAATGCTTTAAATATACTAGCAAAATACATTAGCAACCCAAGAGAGAAACAGATTTCAACTTTCCTGAAGTTCTTCTACCCACCCAGTGTTGTAATCAGATTGTAAGGGCTTAGCTTTATTAAATGAAAGGTTTCTTAAATCATATTCTTTCAGAAGTAAGTCTAATTTATTTGAAAGACTTCATTAAACAATGCCAGTCAGTAACTTTTAACGTGGACTGAACCATATTACAGATAAATGCATATCCAAATAATATTTTGAGCCAAACCATTTAACCAACACCAGGAAATTTTCTTTTGGCTTAAACTTCAGACATGCATATCAAATAATTCATTCAACATTTGCAGAGTTTGGGCAAGTGTTTAGAAAAATAAAACTCAAGCCTCTGAATGGCCATATACTGGCACTTGCTTAAATAAAGCCTAAGCTAATTAAGGCTGTTTGCAAATGATCACAAATCAGTCACTATTTCTGATTTCCAACATGACAAACATTTCTTAATTATGTATTTTTCTAAATATTTTAAAATAAATTATTTTATAATATGGCTTTGGTGCAGCCTTTATTAGCTAAAAATATACTGCTTCAGTTTGGCACATCTTAAATCCCTCCTCTCGTACAAATCTACATAAGAATCTACCAGTTCCTAAAGTGGTAAAATATTGAGTGCTTTGAAAACAATCCACTCTGACTTTACCTTTATTGTATAATCTATGCAGTGAATCAAAGGGCACTTACAT
>JANHFL010006492.1:22614-55380 GCA_032468155.1 Oxyrhabdium leporinum | reverse complement strand
TAAGCTGTAAACCGCCCCGAGTCTTCGGAATGGGGCGGTATATAAATGTAAAAATAAATAAATAAATAAATAAATATAAGTCTAAGTGCTATTGCTATTTTCACACTTACAACTATTGCAGTATCCCCATGGTCATGTGATGGAAATTCAGCTGCTTGGCAATAGGTTCATATCTATGACATGGTTACAGTGTCTCAGGGTTATGTGATTACCTTTTGTGACCTTCTGACAAGCAAAGTCAGTGGGGAAGCCAGATTTACTTGACAGCTTTGTTACTAATTTAACAACTGTGGGTGATTCGCTTAACAACTGTGACAAGAAAGGTCCTAAAATGGGGCAAATCAGATTTAACAAATGTCTCGCTTAGCAGAAACTTTGGACTCAAAGTGGTTGTAAGAAACGAGATGGGTAGCAAATAAATTTAATAAATAAACAGCATGCTATAAGACTTTATACATGTCTCCCTATCTTCCTGCCTCCCAGTTTCCAATTTTGCAGACGTGCACAGCAACGGCATGTGCTCGCTACTCTGCTAAAAAGGTACCTTTGCTTTGCAGCACAATGCCAGCATGCCCATATTCAAGGTGTACATTTCTCACAGTGTGCCAGATTGCACACTTTATATATCTACATTTCGCGAAGTGGAAAAAGATGAAGATCCTTCCTTACCCACCTCACTGAGGTTTACTAGCCAACCAGCCATTCTTCACAAAAGAACAGTGCAGCTTTCAACCCCATTGAGGATTGAGGAAGGATTGTGTGGATGTGCCAATGTTCCTTGGCCATCTAGTTTCCATACACAAAGCAGGAGTTTTGCAAGAACTTGGTCACACCCTCTTTGCATTGGCAAATCTGCCACCAATTGGCAACCCATCAATTTGCTCAGAGTCCATAATTTGAGAACAATGGTTCTATCTTGTGCTCATCTCCAACTATTATAGGGTGTAGGTAACTGTAGGTAACAGAATTTGGTTTACTTTCTTCTGAAGGAAAAATACCCAGTATAATGTTACACTTGGATCCATTCATTGACTACATTAAACTGAAACTTTAAGACGCACGTAAAATATCCACACCTTAAGAGATGAATGCTGAGATGGAAAATAAAACATATACCATACATCTATAATTTGTTGATAAATAGCACATTCTTCAATAAATGCTTCTCAGTAACAATACATTTAAAAATTACCTGCAGGTTTTCACATGTTTCTTGGCTATAAGTAATTCTCTGGATTTCTGTAGGTGAGACAAGATACAATGCCTGCCCATTGTTGGTGAAGCAAAATGTTCTGGCTATCCTCATGTTGGTAAGCGGTAAGTAATATACGTCCAATAGCGGCCTTAAACTTGGCAAACTTGAAAGAACAGAATTGAAATTTGTTAAAATAAAGCACTGTATCTTATTCTAGTCTTCTTTAATAAAGCTTTATAGTATAATACACTTTATGTTCTCATTTTCTTTTAAATGCTCATATATTGTTGACTCCATAGCTTTGACCTACGAAGTTCTGCCTAAACAAGTATCCCTATGTTTAAAAAGGACTCCGCGTGACTGTGTGCATAAAACAGTTCAACTATTTATCCATGTTAACTTTTTTGATGTTAGATAATTGCATCAGGTATATGGAAATAGTAAAGAAAATGCTGATATTTAATTTACTGATGTTGTATCTGATAAGTGGGAAAGTCCAAAGAATTACGTATTTATATATATATAGTCATTCTTGCAGATCATTATGCATATACCCCCAAATTCTATTTAAATAATTGTACTGGAAATTCTCAATTATTCAGTGATAATGTAAATAGCCAAATACTAAAATCCCAGGGGTTTTTTTGGAGGGGGGATTCTGATCATTACAGAAAACTTCCATGTGATACTTCTAATTCATAACATACTCCTTTTAATTCCTTCAAGGATGGAACACCCAATTAAAATATATTAACAGAAGCTTCTAAGGAGATACAATAAAAAAGCTCAAACAACTTTATCATAAATGTCACAGAAAATTATGTTATTCTTGCTTGGAAGTACAAAGCTCTTCTAACTTCTATTAGCAATACTGAAAAATATATTGCAATCTACCCCACCCCCTGCCACTCCTGAGAGTTCCTACGCAGTAAATGCTATACAATCTAAAGAAAGCAGAAGGAATCAATTAGACACCATTCCAATTCTGAAAATTAGAACAAATAAATGTTTATGAAGGACTGACAGACATTTAGCAGCTTACAATAAAAATATAATTTGAATATGTTTGCAAATATACGCCGATATGAAAATTTTTAGCAGAAGTTCAACAATATAACCCTAATCCTAACTCTGCCATTCTTCCCTAGGTTCTTCTAAAATAAATATTACTGCTTAAGTCGTAATATCAGAACATCTTCCCCATAAGAAAGAAAAGCAAAGTTTGGTACTTTTTGATAAGCAGCATTATAGAGATGGATAAAATTATTATTTGGTATATGAAATGTGGAGAGAAATACTTTAGTCTTTCTTTTAGATCTCAAGATAAAGACAATATCTGCAAAACCAATTAATATAATTTTTAATGTAATGCATAGTTAAACAGTAGTATTTCCTATCCTCCAATGAGTTGATGATCGTCAATTTAAATGCTTTTAAAAAGGTATATATAGAAATAAAACAATTATTATTATAAACTATTATTTCCCGAATCATAAATAACACTTAGTGGGGAACAAATGGAAAAGAAGCATTATTCTGATGTTTTACTTGTGAGTTTCTGGACACATCTAATTAGCAGATACACAAAATGCTTATTTGGGCGAGCAGTGAGCTTGAGGCCAGCAGAGGCCTTCTGGCATTCTTTTAGGCCTAGGGTCCCAACTTACTTTTTGCTGAGACTTTGTCATACTCTGTACCTTATGGAAGTGCAAAGCAGACAAAAAGTTATAAACCCCAGTTGCTGAAAAAATCTAGTTTCTAAACCACTGTTCGATAACAGTGCCACATCAACTTTTTAATTTTAATGTTAAGTAATTCAGACCAAATCAAGGAACCCTCTCCTCAAAATGAAGACAGCAAAAGGAAAAATGCAAAAATATTATGTTATTTTAAAAATTCAAACTATATCACCCAAGCAAACAAAGTATAGTTTGATTATCAAATTAACCAGAATGTAAGATGAAGAACTAAGGCATCTCTCTGTCTGCAGGCACAAGAAAGGAAACCAAAGTAGGATTTGCTCCCTTGCGCATCTACAGACAGCACAAGGGACATTATAAAAAAGGAATTTTTTTAAGGTAAAGTAAGAAAAATAATAATCTGAAGTAAAACAGATTCTAGCAAATCAGTCCCATCTAGGGACATATTTAGATATCTTTGTAACAATATTAATTGTCCTTTCATATTTTTATTTTGTAATTTATTTCCAAGGGAACAGATACAGCGACTCCTTTTAGCAATTAACACCTTACCTAAAAGTCATTATATGTCCATTGGCACAGAAACAAGCAAGACAGATACTGTTACTGAGTGCCACTATATCTCCGCGAAGGACAAATGAAGTCTCTGTTATATTTTGCTTATAAGTACAGTTCTGTGAGGGCAGTGATATAACTTTTGCTTGCTTTTCAGAGCATATCACTGCATATTGGTTTTCAATCATTTCCTGAGAAGAGGATGGAGATACTGAGACAGGCCGACGTTTTTTCAATTTATCCTTTTCATCCTTGTCTTCAGGAACATTGTGTTCTCTCCAGGGTTCATATGCCGGTGGAACTAATGATCCTGCTGTGTCCAGAAAAGCCATTCTTAAGACTGCTCCTTTAAGCCTCAGAATAGTTCCTGAGATGAAGAAAATAGTGATATTTCTCAGTGCTGTGCATAGCTCAAGGGTATTTTCTTTTTGTTTTAGTAGATACTTTATCTGTAAAATACTCTACTATATATTCCATTCATAATAGACTACATGCATGTCAGACGTAACACTTGAAACAAACTGTGAATTGGAAGTATTTAAAATAATTGTTAAACTGCAAAACCATTAGCAACCTGGATAGCTATTCATAAACACAAAAATGAATTTCTAATCAGTTCACTTCTTGTTAAAGGAAACTTTTATAAGATAACCTTTGTTGTCACTTTTCTCTGTGAACATACTGGCACACATTAAAAAATGAAATTATACTGCTCATATGTATGTTTAAAGGTAAGTTAAAGGTTTTTAAAATCTGAAATATAGAATGTAGCATTATTTCTTAGGAGGTAGGTGGATTTCCTTGATACAAGCTTGAAAAACTGGATGCCAGTTACTCTCACAATCTAAATAGGCTTGAAGTGGCATTTCTCGGTGGCAGTGGCTGCGCTGGGGTTGAAGTACTGGAGAGGCCTGGGGTGTTGGCAGCCAGCTGAGACAGTTGAAGGCCCTGGGCCTCTATTTCAGCCCCTGCCACTGCTGCTGCTATGCAGAGCAGCCAAAGGGGCATATGATTAGGGGGAGATAGGTAGCCAAAGGTTTAATAGACCAACAAAGTATTGGTGTCATGCTGGAGTATTGCTACTGATGTGTGTGAAATAACAGTAGTCAGTAGTGACAATCTCTCAAGGAGAAGAGACTTCACATGGCATCCTTAGAATGTTCTTCCTTATCTAATTTACAATTTTTTTTCTTAATGTGTTTTACAGTGAAATTTTACAGTGATTATTTCATATTTTTATTTTTAAGGCTTTTATGGTTTGTTGACCTGCCTTTTATTTTTAAGACTGTATTTTTAAAAAGTCTTTAAAGTCCAAATTTAAAGTAAATATGTAGATTCCAAAACCAAGCTGGTGAAATCTTTTTTAAAAAGATTACATTAAGAGACATTTATGACAAATTTCCCTTTTCTAATGAAATGCATGCTGATCAAAAACAATCAGCCAAAGCTTATATTTCCCTTCGCAAGTTTTTCTTAAAAGAAATAGAGTTCTCTGCAGATAATTGCAGAATGAACACAAAACTAAGAACTAATATTACACAGTAGTAATCAATCAATAATAGTAAACTCATTGTCTTGCTAGTTCATTGTTTCTTGTTAAATACATACCACTGGGGGAAACAATTACTGGTTGAAGCAGTCTTTGTTCTCCTCCTGGTGGTAAATTCAGTGCAATGACTAAAACGGTGCCTAAAGTAGTCCCAACCCACAAGCATGGTGAAGGTGATGTATCAGCTTTTCGGGTGAAGGTCTCACAAAAGTGGAGAGCTGAAATTGCTTCTCGGGATTCTTTATCAATGCTGGTTACACTAGAACTTCTGGATCGGCTGAAGGAATTGTCTCTAACATCTGAAAGATTTTGCATTAATTAAACATACTGCAATACAATATTGCTGTTTCCATTTCATACTT
The DNA here is from genome assembly GCA_032468155.1 of Oxyrhabdium leporinum. Classification (NCBI taxonomy): domain Eukaryota; kingdom Metazoa; phylum Chordata; class Lepidosauria; order Squamata; family Cyclocoridae; genus Oxyrhabdium; species Oxyrhabdium leporinum. Next base: position 50,019 of record JANHFL010006492.1, on the reverse strand, counting down.
TACAGAACATATTACATACAGCATATCCACCTCTAAAATCTCAACTCAGTAATGTTAGGTTCATATCAGAAATTACATTTTTAGGGATACGCTTAAGATTTTTAAATTGTATACCTGAAGTACATAAGTTTGATAAAAATATATTGATATATTTGGAAATGTAGAAGCACGTTCATTAGACAGTTAACTGACTATAGCTCCCTGTGAACTATAGATCCAGTAGCGAACCCTAGACATGTATGGTATACTTAGGTCATATTACACAGTAATATTTTTGAACAGGAGAGTAGCTACCATTATAGTTTTCTCAAAAATAAATATTGTATTATACATGATGTACTACTTCAAATACACACAGCCATTTTCATTTTGATGAAAATTAGGTGCAGCACACCGGAATGGAAAACTCCTTTCAAATCTGTCTGACACATACATACACACAAATATAAAACTATGAATTCCAGTTTTATTGTTGAACAGTCACTATGATGGTATTTTAACCTAATTTCAGTAATTTCAATTAATGATACAAAAAGGAAATAATTATATGAACGTTCAATTATTGGAAAGAGCACAGAAAAAAACCCAAAATAAGCATAGTTATCCAGAAGAAAATAAAAATCCAGACACAGAAGCATGTATCAACAACAACCAACCACATAACCTACTGAATATGGTTTTAAAGATGATGAGATTGGAAAAGATATGTTTACAGAATAGTAAAGGCTATTAAGATTGTGATAAAATATAGTAAATGTACCGAAGCATAATTGAAAAGAATTCATGTGAAAAATCTGTTTGAAGTTATTGGAAGGGAAGTAGTAAGTTATTTGTTCACCATCTTTTCAATATCATTTTTAAGATTTAGAGCTTGTCTTGTAAATTTCTAATTTAATCTTCAGGAAGTAGACTCTGATAATTTTAGAGAACATCCTGGATAAAAAGGTATTTACCCTAGTAAAACTATATTATATATTAGATGCAATAATAACACATAATGTGTGGCCCTTATGACAAGAGTATGCCAGTTGAGAAAGCTTTGCATAGGGAAATAATATCAAGCTGTTCCAGATGGTTTTGTGAATATTTAATTATACTATTTATTACTTCTTTAACCTAGGCTGTAAATTTAATATTTTTTAAAACTGTAATTTTAAAATGTAGAGCAGACAGTTGGATGCAGCTATAAATATATTCTCAACTGTATAAGCAATATTTGATGGGGCGATTCTAGTGTGTTTCAAAAGAAACTAAAAGATTCCTTAAAAATTTAGGATCTTCTTGGATACGCTTATCACTCTACACTAATAAACTCTGAAAAATACTATTTGTTTCACTTTTTAAAAATATAGTGAAAATGAATAGAATAGCAGAAGAACATGCTAAACTTTTTGGATATAGATTGACCCCAAGTAAAAATAGTCCAATGCCTCAAGAACAGATGCTACCCTTTCCTTGTACAATATAGCTCTTTTATAACTTTCCTCCTTACCTACACACTCCAATATATCCCACAAATCTGTTCTGAAACTTTCTAAAATTTCCAGAAAAGGTTTTGAGGCTTTCTAAAGGTTTGGATTGCTCCCAATCCCAGAATAAGAGTTGGATTGCTCCCAATCCCAATTCCACTTTTTCCAATAGAAAAAGTTCTGTTACCAGAAAGAGATTTCTGATTATACTCATTGCCCAGATCTTATATCTTTGGAACTATAACAATTCTTTGTCCCTCTTAAGATCAAAATGTTTTGCATGTTTTGTTACAATATAGTCAGCATGTTTTTAGAATAGCGTTTTATAAACTGTTTTTGCTTTTTAAATAAAACAAAATAATTGATAAAGAGATGAAGAATTACTAAATTATTCATATAAAATCTTACCATGAACAAAAAATGAGTGTTTTATATAAAACTGAAAATAGAGAATTAGATAAATTGGTGAATTCAGCCTCTTTCTACGTATTTTTATTTGCTTTACAGGATAAAATACTTTGTAAGAAGCACGTTCTGGCCAAAATAACATTTCAAGAGATTAGTAGAGTTCTCCATAAGTACTAGGTTAACAATAGAATATAGGTTAAACATACCAGAGCATATTTAAAAATAATTTTCATGAAAATTGTCTGAAATTATATTTTTATCCTGTCATTTCTCAAAAAAGGTTGCATTATATATATTATTCTCTTTATTATTTTAATGTCTCAGTATGGAACATGGGATAACATCACCCGAAAAAGCTGACCAAATTTATGGCTAAAGCAAGATTTGTATTTGCATTTTCCACCTAATTACTTATTATTTATTCCTGAAAATTATGTATGCTTTCCTTATATTCTTATTTTCTACTGAAAGTAATAGTGTAAATTATGAAAATTAAAAAATAAACTATGAACAAAATTATATTTCTGTGGGTGAGATTTTCATGGCTTTTAAAGAGGAACATAAAAGTAGTTCCAAATTGAGGGCAAAGAAATTGTAAACATGCACTGCATCAAATCTTGGAACTGAACAATGAAAAATAAATGGAAATTTTCCCTACTTAGATGTGTGAAATTTCAAAATACACAGTGTGTATTTTATAGCCTTTTGAAAGACTATTAGAAAGACACCATTAATACAGGCTTTGAACAAATACTTACCTAACTCAGGTTTCAGTTCAGTTGGTAAGCTTAATTTTCTAGACATCTTTGCTGAAAAATAATGTATAGTTTTGTAATAAAACTAGAATGATCATATTTTCAGAGAATATGAAATAGTTAAAAATGTCAGTTTTCAAATTCAGAATTCATATATTAGTTCTAAGCAAGGAAGTATGTGTATGTAAACAAATATTTATGAAAAGTTTAATTACAAAGGTGCAATGAGAGTATGACAATTACTTTTTTTGGAATTAAAGCACGTTAAAAATACTAATATTTAAAATTATTAGGTTTTCAAATGTCTTTATTGTGGCACATTAGATATTCTGATTTATATTTGTGCTCCCCCAAATACATATTTTAATCAATAAAACTCAAGATGGAGCCAAAGTTATTTAAATATCTTTTTACAAGACAATATTCTGTCCCAAATATTGCAATTCTAAAATGGCAAAGATCACAGAAAATTGCCAGGAGTGTGAGCCTCCAAATGCCCCTGAATGTTAGAAAGAGTTTTAGAATTATAGGAAAATTAAAACATCACAAAGGGTAAAATATAGGGCTACACAGGACTATTAGAGATATACTATGGGAGAAACTGCTAGCATATTTATAAATGATGCTTTCTGACAGCCATAGCAAGCATTGGGATAAGTGAGCATTCTCTTTCCAATGACAATGCTGTGTCCCACTATTCTTACCTCTAGCTTGTGTAGGGAAAGGAAAAGACGTTTTCAAAGAGACATTCTGTCCCTATTATTGAGGACAGATATAACCCGAATAAAGAGGATTCTATTATTTGGTTATATAATAAAAGATTTATCTCTTAAAGCTTTCAGTTGCTAAGAATAAAACTGTTTCTTAAGGCATCTTGTGATACAGCTTTTTTAAAAATAAAAAAGAAATAAACATGTTTTACATCAATAAATAAGACAAGGCCATGCTTTGCAGGAAAATATTAAACAAATACACTATAGTGGTTAAAATCTAGAGTCAGAAAGCTTTAAAAGAATCTAAATGAAAAAGCCTTGTAACATAATTAGAATTGTAGCTTCTATAAACATATCCTTTTCATTAAGAGTCCTTGGAATTACTGAACTGTTTCCAGAAGTTCTACCAATTTCCCTTCTTCTTCAGAAAATATAAATTATGCTAATAAAAGGCCTGGGGGATGGAGCTTTCCAAGGCTGTTATTTGCTATTGCTTTTTGCTTTAGAGTAATTAATTTGGCTTACAGGTAAGTGAAGTAAAATTATTGTTTTATGTTATGTAAAATCACAGTTTGTATTATATTGTGTATATTGCTTTATATGTTGTTAGCTTAAAATATAGTTGAAAATAGTTGTAGAATTTAACATGCTCTCTGGCATTAAATTAAGAATCTAGGCAGCTTAATCCTTATTAAGTATATTTTTTACAGAATTTAATACAATTATCTCTTTATTTTTAGAGGAGTTTTCAAAATCCACAATGGAAATCTTTTCACCACCTTGAAGACAGACAAAGACAGCAACACAGGTTTATGCAAACTTGAATCCACACACACAGTTTAAAAAGGCTAAATTTCTGTAGGCATTAGAAACCTGAAGATTGGAAATTATAAGTAGTATACATTTCTCCATCTTTTTCCTATTAAAAAAATGTACCTTTACCTCAGCCATTAGTAAATATTCAACTATACTGCACAATAACCAGTAAAAAGTGTATACATGGCCAAATAATCTCTAATAAATGAAACCAAAAAAGTGTTGACTATTATCTGATTAGATGTATCCATACTTGGAAATAGCGGCTACACTTGTGTTTCACTTAAAACACAACCTATAGTATAATAATAATCTGATTAATTTTAATCAACAGTGTCACTCCCTTTTAAAAACTGCAATCTGCTGTAAGCAGAAGGACCTATTTGACAAGGACTTTATTGCACCCAATATATTAAAAGAATGTTGGTATTGAATTATAATCAATATATATTAAAAGTACTTATCAGGACAAATTCTACGCAATCCACAAAGCAGAAAAAAATTAGTCACCGATGACATAACATGTAAGTCACCCATCTAAATCCTAAACACTGTAATAATAATAATTATATATCATATATTAGATTTCCATGTCAATTAAAAAATTGAAGACTTATTATAATATATATGATGTGTGTGCATATATATGCATATACATATATATTATAATAAATAAATCTTTAATTTTTTTATTGACAAATGGAAATTTCAATGGCACTTAGAAAATCTGCACACTGGAAAAATTTCCATCATTCAATTATAAAAGATAACACTACTACTTGGAACACATACTGTATATTACGCTGATACGTTACAATGTCCTAGATTCTAGGGAGAACTCGATGCATAGGAAAGCCATACCAACTAAGGAACTGGCAGCTGAGATTTCACACTGTTGTGTATATAATAATTTTATTAACAATAGAAAGTTTTATTAAAATCTATTGCTTTAAAATTTTATATGCAGGACTATTCAGTGAACCATTTGCTCCTTTTATTTTTTTCGTCAATTCTACTCAACTAGTGTTAAATACAACCATGCATTGTTTGGACTAATTTTGGCACCAAAACATCATTTGTCAAACTGATCTCTCCATCTTGTTCCACTTATTATAGACTAAAGATAGATTTAATCCAATGATTTCCTTGTTTTATACAGGAACAAAATCACATTGCCTAGTTTATCACTTTTGACAGATATTTGCAGATAAAAACTTTAATTTGTTGAAGTTGATTGTTGCAATTAGGATACAAACTGAACTAGAGATTCCTTTTGCTTAGATTTGCTTTCTCAGTTTGGAGAATTCTACTGTATCTATATCTGTTTTGAATGGCAAGAGGAAATACAGTCAAATTCTTCTAGTGTTGAGAAACTAGTATTTATTTGTAAATCTTAATGAACTTCCTTATGGCGTTTGAAACTGCCAACCATTCTCTGGAAATGAAAGGTATTTTTCTCTGAAAAGAAAACTTCATGAGGCTGGTAATTGTAGCAAGCACTTTTTGATAGACATGTCATTATGAATGTAAGCATTTCTAGAGATTTTTAATCTTGAAATAAATCTTGCTTAACTTTGACCTTCGAGAAAAAAGTGAAACCCCCCCCCCACCATTTAATAATATAAAGTGGTGCTATGAAACATAAAACATGCTATATAAATCTTGATTTACTGATTAATGTTGCTGTAGTCAAACATATTATCCCTGTATGATTTCTCCATTAAATAACAAGTTAGTAAAAACCCAATTATAATTTACAAAGTACTAATGGAACTAAAATAAGATGAATACATTGAAAGTAAACGTTTTATCTTTCAACAAAAAATGTGATGCTTTCTTTCCAAACTATTAAATTTGCTGCAATATATTTTGAATCTGAAGAACAAACATGGTAGAATAGAGTACACCTTCTAACTTTCCCTAACTTACATGAATCAAGCAATCATTTTCTTGTTTTTCATTGCAAACTTAGTCCTCTGAGACCTACTCAGGCAAGCAGGAAAACAGATAGAGTGTCATCAGACAAAAAAGCAATGAATTATTTTCCCTTCTCTTATGAAAATAAAAATATCCCTGCCCACTTCCCAAGAACAATAATCCTAACTCTTATTTTAAGAGGACTATGTGTCCTAAGCATAGCAACTGGAATAATTCAGTATAGAAAAGGCTTGTAGTTGCATTGGTATTAGGTATTTATTGGTGGAATACAAAAGCTTACAATAGCTAGAAAATTTGTCATTTTTTTCATAATTCTAAAAAAAATGCATTTACCTTCCCCCCCAATTCTTCAGTCCAGTTTAATTCCCCCCAATTCTTTAGGAAAAATGTAAATCCCTTTTTGGGGGAAAAGTTTCTTCTTTCTTTCCCTCTTCAGAAATATTAGTTTTGCAACTGTTTGTCTGGAATAATTATGTGACCAGAATTACTTCTCCCTTTAGCTATTATTTAACAGAATGAGTAATTTTTATTTTTCTCTGCTACTTAGTCAAAGCAATTGCTGCAAGTAATCATAAGAATCTTTATTTTGAGGAGTTTTATTTTAATTACAGATGACACCAGACTAATGGAAACCAACACATTAAAACTAGGTGCTTTTATCTAATAGTATTGCACTGAAACTTTTTGAATTTACTGTATTTCCTATTAGATTCGTCTATCTTTCTCAGTTTGTAGCATTATCTGAATGGCACAGAATCCATCCAGAAGAACCTAATATTCATGCTCCTAAAATAACATATAATACAATTTTAAAATCTACATTACCCTGCTGGTACAACATACATGTATCTAGCTGGTTTGGTTATTATTATAATATAGACTTTTTCAAAATGAAATATAACAAATTTTGTTACGAATGCTTGTTCAATGCCATTAATATGATTTAAAAATGTATTTTTCCAAACCATCTGCTATAATACTAATCACCATGAACTTACTGAATTCTAATTTCAGAAGGTAAGAAAATCACTGATTTCAACACTCTCACTCAAAAGCTGGAAGTTATCAGTCAATAGTTTTATCAAATATGTAACCAAATATATATAAATTCTTTGAACATTGTCTAAAAGAAAAGAGATAACTTATCATGTGCTATAAAAAGACAAATTTAGAATGAGCCAAGCTCTGTGCAAATATATATGTCTTCTTAGATAATTACTAAAATCATAGAAGTAAAAATGATAGAAACTGAAATATAAGGAAGAAAAGCCTTTATAGTGCAATAATGTAATATATACGCAAGTGAGCGCCACTCAAGTAAAGTAAATACTCCAAAGAATGGCCAAAGAATTAGAGCTTTAATTTAAACAGAAAACCAGTATATTTATACTTTAAAATAAAAGTTAAAAAGCAAAATAACCATATCCAAGCAAGAAAGTATTCCTATCACTCCTGCATGTTAATTCATCATTCACCATAGTTACATCCTTACAACAGAAGGGTTCAATCATCATTCACATGTACTGCAAATGTTACAATTTTCAATTTATTGTCAATTATATTAGTTCGGTTAGCAGTAATTCAGAGATAAAAATGTGTCATACTTTTATTCTTAAAATAGGAAAGGATCTATAATGATTCATTTCAACATAATTAGATCTATTCAAGAGGACCAAGTTACAAATGATTTATGCAGTAATGCTTACACGATTGAACTTCTTCAATATTTTAAACCAGAAGCCATTTTTTTGCTAGAGGAATGCATAAAATTAGAAAAAAATTAAGAGCCCATCTCCCTGATTAAATAACAAAGCGAAGTATTTTAGAAAATAAGCAAATAAATGGTTAGGAGAGTATTAATTTAATAGTAATGCACTGCAGCTTGCTTTGTTTTACAACTGAATTAAGCGCTGCATAGAATAAAGTGCCAGGAAGGAGCAAAGGATATTTTTGTCTAGTTCCTACCTATATCACTGGCTATCATCTTGGAAAACTTTCTGCTTTTGGTTTTCACTGCAAATAATATTTTAATAGAAAATGTCAATTTACTAAAAAGATAAGCTAGTGAAATCAATGATAATACTGTACTCTTAGAAATAAAAATACTATACCCTTTTCTATAAAATTATTCATTTTTTGTTCATCACCAGAATTGTTGGGGGAACCAGAACCTACATGAGTGAAGACAAGAATGAAGGAATATAAAGAAAATAGGTTCAAAACAAAATACATACAGGCAAGGAATTGGAACAGATTGTAAAAATAAAGAAAGGATACAATGTCCTAGTCTGAATCAAATGCAATGATAATCTAAAATAATCTAAAATATATATCATCACCAAGTATGGATAATTTTCGTATTTAAAGTTTTTGTACTGGTAAGAATGTCTATATAACGTTCAACTCTCCAATTATACCTCCTTCATCCCTTTGATGCCCACAGAATTTATAAAAGGACCTCAGTTTCACAGACAACTTTGTATTTCCTATGTCACCATGTCATTACGTTTTCAATCAGATACATAACATTATTTTGGCTAAAGTATTCATTTCCTAATGAAAGGTAATCAAACTCCATCTATTAAACAAGTGCAGATGATACATATTTGCTTAATACTGTAAAGAAAAATAAAATTTGACAAGACTGTTTATGTTTAACAAAAAAGTTCATAGTGCATAATGACAGACAATATAATTTATATTTTAAATTCCAATGGTAAATTATATATGTAATCAATCTAAATAAAGAAGAAAAGAAATAAATTAAGACTGAAAATACATCAGTGAAAGTTTTATTGAACAGTAAATTATAAAGTTACACTCTTCATTTCAAAGCAGAATGATTTTTCTATTACCTGTAGAAGAGGAACCGGAAAAAAAATTGGGCACAGTGATTAATGAGTTATATGAGTTTCCTGCTTTTAAAAAAGCTCATTTAGAAAATTTCTCAGAACATCTGCACAGGGCAAATTTCATATGTGTAATCTATAGAAGCCATGAAGAGTAACAGAATTGGCTAATAAAATTTAGTCAGTGCATATTCAATGGTTAGGTTAGGATTTGCATGTTAGTGACAAGGAAAAAAACTCCATTACATTCTCTAGGATGACTTACCATTAGAAATCGCGATCCTATCTAAATTGAGATGACTCATGCAAAAAAATGAAAATACAAGGATACTTGTCTTTACTATATCTTCAGTAGTATTTAAACAAAATTTAAAGCTTTCCTATATATCAAAACTTCTTAAGAAATAATATTTTACTTACCTATAAAATTACTTCTAAAAATAACAAGACCTGATGAAAATACTATTTTGAACTACTTCTTTCTAAGAATCTATGTTGAATTTTGGAGTCTGCTTTATTTATTTCTTTCAAATGATAGCTAACTCCGATATCGGGTAAGATTGCAGTTAAGCTCAAGTAAGTAAGGTACTCTTAAAATAAATTAAATACGTTTAAAAAATCATGCAGATCCTGCAATTATTCCAAATTACACCATATATGGCAGTGTGACCCCCTCCAACCCCCAATTTATTACTAATTCCTAAACTCCTTCCCACCAGCAGTAGTTCCTTTTATAGTACTTTGGTATCTCTTTCCCTCCGTGCATCTCAGATTGCTGTCACTATAATAATTCAGGCTCCAGGAAAAATGATGGAATAGAATGAAGTAAGTGATTGATACCACCCATTAAAATTTAAATTGATAAAGATATCATTACACTCATATATTTCAGGAACATATTACAAATGATCATTTTATATGCTGACTCAATTATGAATATTTTTGATATCATCACGGCTTGTTTTTATTCTAGATCCCACTCTGATCTTTACATCTTAACTTCCAGAATTAATATATATATGTGATAAAATCTTGGATGTCTTCTATATAAAAATTATATCATTCACATATAAATTGAAGCTCATGCCAAAGTAAATTATCACACTCAATTGCAAACGTTCATTTCTGATTAAAGAAATTATGCTTCTCAATAGAATGATAGAACAAATTTCACATTTGCCTATGATTAGAAAATCACTGCTTGAAATTTCTGGGATCTAAGTTTACTTCAAACTCATAGACTCAGGTAATTAAAACACCTCCCCTACATAATGTAATTATTTTTTGTTGCCAATAGTATACATAAATTATAAGTATATAAAAATGGATATGGTGTAAGGATAATTCATATATTAAACCAAGGACAAACTTTTCACCTGACAAAGATATTAACAGGACCACATACTTGCTTGAACTGTATATATGAAAAATCATTGTGAAGTTCATTGTGAGGTATCTTCTGGAACCCCAAAATCAAAGAACACGTCCCCCAGGTCATATAGCATTTTGAAGTATTAAACTATTTGTAAGTTTAATTAATTACCTGAAGTGGGTGACTTGCAACGATCCTCTTGTACTGTAGTACTTTCATTGATATCACAAAGACCTGCTGTAAAACAGAAAGCATACAATAGACTTTTTTCAGATTTTTAACAAGATTTAATTTGGAAAATAAAATACACAAGATTTTTGTTTATTGAGACCAAGTGTATAAATGTAATAAGTATATAAAGTGCATCTGCACATGATTAATCCGAAATATAATACAATCTATGGTACAAACAGCAAATGAAACAGAATAACCATTCTCTACTTTTTAAATTTAGAACTCCAGAAATCTCCATTCTGGAGAACTACTGTTTTAATTTAAAAACACCCTTTTAATTTCGGATCCCCAGTACTCTCTTTTCTGTCTCTGGCATTATCTTTCCTTTCTCTTTATACTCACAAATACTGTGTGGGGATTGCATATTTTTGTCAAAGTTTTGCAAACTGGTTTGTAAAAGACTTTTCCATGTTAGAGGACAGATGATTAGCATATTAAAGTGAACTGTGCATCCCCAAAAGACACTTTGTAGGCCCTGGTTGCCTCTCCTCCCTATACAAGGTACAAACCAGACTGATAATTTTTTGGGGGAGGGGGCAAAATACCAGGGGAATAATGTAGATGATGAGATGGAGTCAGGGAAAGAAAATGAAAAAGGCTATGAGGAGCAATGAGGTGGTGAGGGAGGCAGGTGGAACAAATCAATGATGAGAGAATGAAAGAACAAAAATCATCAAAACAGACAGGTAGAAATATATGCACATGACATAGTGTACATAGAAAGTTTCTTCTGGATTCAATTTTGCTGCCAGAGGATTTGGCATATGAGGATGGCATCTGGTGATGGTCATATAGAAGAAAATCCTAAGTCAACCAAGTTTCTATTTGAAAAGCCCAAGCATCAACTATGCTATTTATTCATGGTCTCACATTATTTTTATTGTAGCCTTGAAGTAATCTTTTTACAAAATCAATTACTGTAGTATTTCAGGAATGACCAATTGTCCACTGTCACTCATTTTGTAATAGTATGTATGATACTTCTAAAAAATTCAAATGTACCCTCAAGCCAAAACATTACAGAGCCTTGTATTAGAGTAATACTTCAGTTTTATTATATATCATCCCAGGGCAAACTCAATTGTTCATTTTAAATATAAAAAACCCTTAAAACATAAATCGTTCATATTGCAATGATACTTCTTGAATTGCAAAAGATACAAGAGTTGTTATTGTGATTAAAGACTCTCTTTTGGTTTACACAGTCATTAAAAATAATTTCAATAATGGAATTTGGCTAGGCCTCTCCATATACAAGGAAGAATAAGCCATGCTTCCTTTCATCACGAAAGCATAAACTCTGTCAGTTTGAAACATTCAAATGTGTTGAAAGATAACAGGTTGGAAAAGACAGAAATAGTTTATGCTTCATTTCTATTATAACCCTTTTAATTTCACTAAATATTGCATTTGCGAAAAAGCAGTATAAATTACAATTTAATGAGTTGTACATAATATAGTTTACACACTTAGGGTCAAATAGTTTTTACTGATTAAAACCAGATAAAAAGCTTATCAAGCAATTTAATAATGGGAATATTATCTCTAACACAGGAATCAAAAACTGTTCATATCTCATCTTCAATTTACCCTTAAAAGATTAAAACTGAACCCAGCACAAAAATGAAATTGATGCTGGGGATAGGTGGGTTGTAGTATGAGAGATGCTGAGGTAAAACTGTAGAACTAGAACAAAAAACAGCACAGTGCATTGGTTAAACTGCTGTATTAGGATTGTAATGACCCAGTTGAAATCTAGCTCAACCAACTGCATTACTCTGTTGCTGTGGAGACAAATTGAAGGAGAACCTCCATGTAACTTGCCTTAAATTCCTACAGAAAATCAGAATAGATACTGGAAGCAATATTAATATTGGGAGAGAAATGTTCTTTTTCTTTGTAGTATATTCCTATAGACTATTCCAACTGTGTTTTCCCATTAACTGGTAATTTTCACAAGCCCTTATGTCTTTTCGCCTTATGTCTTTTACTGGTAATAAAATGGGTAGCCAGAATATGAGAAATGAGAAAGCCAGAATATAAAGAAAAGCAGCAAGGGCTTAAAATTATCCTTTACTATCACCCCTTTTCAGATAGGCATGATTCTGATTTTGCATGAAACTGCTGAAACAACAGTAGATTCAAAAATTCCTGGGAAAAACATCTGATTGATGAGAAGATTCAAGAACTAACTGGGAGATAAAACATTATTTTGTTGCATAAATAGAAGTCATTCCACTGGTTGATGTATATTGTTAGCAGTCAGAACTTTATAATTCAGACATGTCAGCACACGATAAATAATGAACAGTACTCTAGTCACTTTTTAAACGGCTGTTTTATGGCATACTTCTACAAAAACAACTTTGATGAAGTTACTGTTTGAATTGAGTGAAAGTTTACTACTTTTATCATAGCATTTTTGATGAAAGGGTCTTTTTTTATTTTGTTGCAACTTACATATGCAATCATTTTATAATTTTGCAATTACTACCAGTGGGAATGATTTTTACCCCCTGCAAAATTTGCTTTCCAATATTTTTTCACCTTTTTTAAAATTCAGGTTAAAAATTTGGAGGTAAATAATTGCTTTTCTGGAAACTATATACATTGTATAATATATAGTTATATATAATAACTCACTCTGTATTTTTACTCTAATATCATATATTGTAAACTAGACTTAAGAAAATAAAGGCAGCCTGAGATAATCTCTTTTGTACTTCGTATATTTCTCTTTCCTATTTCTGCAGTAGAATATCCTGTACTGGTGTAAGATCAATATGAGGGATAAAATGCACTTATGTGTCCTATTTCACTTGAAGTCATGTGGTACAGAAGTATCTTACTAAAAGTGATTTCAGTATACATCCTGTTGTAATTATTGTGAAAAAAAATAAATATTTGACAAATTCAAAGTTACTATGCCAAATATGTGCAATCACTCCTCCGTCATGAAAAAAGAAAGCCCCGACAAGCTATTCCCCAAATAAGAAAGCGTTGAAGAATAATCATTCTTGAGCAAAAGCAACTTTTAGTGAATTCCTGATTGTTTCAAAGAAATCTGGGTTCTTGCTTTATCAACATCTCATTTCACCAAAGAGAGTGGGAAGAGAAGAAGTGATAAAAATTTAATGAGGCTTAAGAGAAGAATCCAAACCCTTAGCAGGATATATGTTGACCAGCATTATCATGCCAATCTGACAGAATACTAACGGAGTAGAATCAATTTTGAGACTATAATGAAAGAACATGACCATGTGACCGAGATGTGTGGCAGACATGCTAACTTGTGAAGAAACACTCTGGAGTCTGTTATGAGTAACTATTGTGAGAAACTATAACCACCAAATGGTGGACTTTACAGGCTTCCCATCCCTCACTCATAGGGATCCAGTAGGAAGAGATTACTTTGCATTTAGCTTAAAGCTGCAGCATTATTTGCATGTTTGTAAAAAACATAACACTGGTCAATTAATGACAATATACAGGTAGTCCTCGACTTATGACAATTGAGCCCGAAATTTCTGTTACTAGGTGAGGCACTTAAGTGAATTTTACCCCATTTTACAATATTTCTTGCCACAGTTGTTAAATGAATCACTGCAGTTGTTAAGTTAGTAACATAGTTTATTGAGTACATTTGATTTCCCTACTGACTTTGCTTTTAGAAGGTAGAAAAAGCGGATGACATGACCCCAGGACACTGCCATTGTCATAAATATGAGTCAGCTGCCAAACATCTGAATTTTGGTCACATGACCATGGGGATGCTGTAACACTCATAAATGTGAAAAACGGTCATAAGTCATTTTTTTCAGTGCCACTGTAACTTTAAGTGGTCACTAAATGAACTGTTGTTATCTGTAGTGAGGTTGCTATGAAAAGAAAAAAAAGCAATACTGAAAGCAACAGCAAACGCCAACTAAATTTTTCCTTTTTCATCTGACAGTTAACTTTAATCTGGTATCAGGAGATAGGAATGAACTATATCACATGGCAGGAAAATTTGTGATAGAAAAGGCACCTTATTTACTGGTTTGTAAAGAGTACTAGAAGGTACCTGTAATAACTAAATAGCGGTGGTGAGGTTTGGCAACTGTTGGCTATAAACCAAAGATATCACGGTGTAACGGGCACAAAGAGATGCACCGGATATGGAGGAACCATGTGTATTCTGTATCTTGCACTAAAAGCATAACAATATGTATCTTTGTAAATATAAAAATCCATTTTTGTTCATACAACAGTTAGAAAAGTGCTAACATAAAATAATCTCAGGACACACAATTATGCTGAACCTAAATTTGCTACATTGTCATTAGATAACTTACATAAGTTAGAGGTGAGAAGGTTTTTCACAGAGTCTGAATATAAGCTAGAGTGGCCACACATGCAAGAAACAACAGCCAGCATGCCTTAGTGAAGCAATAAAAAGAAAAGACAAAACACCAACATTTTGCATTGGAAGCCAGGAAAATCTATGGCAGAACTTGATTTGAGTAAAATATATTAAAAATAGAATCTGCTATTGATTTCTATTATTTGCCCAGAAGAAATTTACAAATAAATTTACTTTTATACAATTACTTCAGTTGATCACAATATAGAGCTACTATAACATCTTTTTAAAAAACAGAAAAAAAATGTCCATTACAGTTTATATGTGATATTTGGAAGTTGCTATCATATCTTCTCTCAGTCATATTTTCTACTGGGTTGACTCTTTAAGGCTTGACTTCCAGATACTTCACCATTTTGGAAGTTCTTCTCTGAACTTGTTCTCATTTGTCACCATCCTTTTTGAACTGTGATGCCCTTAACTAGACACAGTATTCCAAATGACATCTGACCAGAGCAAGAGTAGATTAATAATTACTTCCCCTGATCTAAACACTATTTTATTAATGCATCCTAAAGTAGCATTTGCCCTTTTAGCAGCAGTGCCCCACAGCTGGCTGAATTTAACTTGTAATCAACAAGAACACTCAGATCCTTTTTACATATATTACTGCCAAGGAAGATCTTCATCATTCTATATGTTTTTCCTATCCGGATTTAGAACTTTAATTTTCCTGCCCACTAAATTCCATTCTGTTAATTCTATTCCATTCAATTAATTCCATTTAGCCTAACTGCTCAAGATTTTACAGATTTTTGAATCATCTTTCATCTAAACTCCTCCTCCTCGTTTGGTATCATCTATAAACCTGATAAATGTTCTCTAAACAATCTCATCCAAATCATTAATAAAAAAAAAATGGTTGAGCAGCATAGAGACTAGGACAGTGCTCTCTGACACTTCAATTGATACTACCCTCCAAGCAGAAATGTTAATGACCAGTCTTTTGAGAAATCATTCAATCAACTATGGGCCCAGCCAACGTTTACAGTAACTCATATTTTACTGTTTTATAAATGAAATATCATGTGGTACTCTATTGAAAGCTTGCCAAAATCTAACCCCACTAAGACACTCTACATTATGTCTACAAAGTTAGTAACTCTATCAAAGAAGGAAACGAAGTTAGACTCACATGATTTATTTGTGGCAAACCCATGCCAACTCCTGTTAATTGTAGCGTGCCTATTCTAGACTTACAAACACAGCTGTAAAGAGAGCTACTTTAAAAAGGTATCAACAGCTGCCCAATCCTAGTGAGAATGTTCAGCATTTCCAGAATTGTCTGTTCAGACACAGGCCACACTCCTAATGACAGAGAAACTGTTGACTTTTTTTAGCCAATCAAATTTAATATACTATGATAAGTATGGAATTAAAACAAAATAAAAATGAAAGATGGGAGAAGCATTGGGGTTATGACTGAAGTAATTAGTTCAGAAATTTGCATATAGAAATCCATGAGGGAGAATTTGAAAATAATGAGCAGAATATGATAAACTGATACTGTTTAATTGAAAAAGGTGTTAGTGTCTGAACAATTTAGTATGACTA
The DNA here is from genome assembly GCA_032468155.1 of Oxyrhabdium leporinum. Lineage (NCBI taxonomy): Eukaryota > Metazoa > Chordata > Lepidosauria > Squamata > Cyclocoridae > Oxyrhabdium > Oxyrhabdium leporinum. The sequence continues at coordinate 33,509 of JANHFL010006492.1, read as the reverse complement.
AGTCTGTCCATAACAACCAGAAGGGAGGTTTTCTAGAAGAAAATCCTACTATCTATGTAGCTACTATCTAGCTTTGATTACTTGTCATTTTCAAAGAAAAACCTAGTAATCCACACTTCTAAAAAGCAAAATATACATTTTTATTAGCCCCTTACCTCCAGATGGTTGTCTACTTTTACGTGGTGATCGAGGTTCCCTCCGATAAGGATCATTAGAGCCATACAATTCAATAGTGCCAAGGTTTAAAAGCATGGTCTTTTGAATGTAATCAACCATTGCAATACCATTACAATTACCAAAAACTACTCTGGAAAAGAGTTATTGGAAAAAAACATATTTCAGATGAATGTTTTCTGATACCTTAATTTTCCAATATGTACATTTAGAATAAAAGAGTAACTGAAAAATCATTTTAGTAATAGTAACATGGATTTATTTTAAGTATCTGAACATCAGCCTCTTCCTGCTCTTATTACATTCTGATGCTCTTACTCTCTTATCAAAGATTTTAATTTTTGCAAATATTTCCCTTTAGCTAGAGCTCCAGAATACACAGTTTCATCATTATCAGTTTTTCAGACATTCTACTTTTTGAATAAAACGTAGCAACATATCAAACGAATAAATATTTGATTACAGCCATTGATTTTTGACATCAACCTTTCATTATTTTATGAAAATATATATATATATACATATACATACATATATACATACATATATACATACATACATATATATCTCCTTTAATATTAAGTTCCACATTGGCTGCTTAATTTATTAAACAGCAATGACTTTAAAAATACAAAATATTAATACATTATTATAATGCTATGCCATGGGAATATTTTGGTTGACATTTTCTAGAAATGTAGACAGTTTCACAAAATTAATCATCCATATAAATGAACAGATACAACACCAATCAAGTTGAGCAATATGAATAAATACTATTTATAATACCCTAAAGAACAACATTTTACCCCAAATAGTGTGAATTGAGGGGCTTCTTACATTCTCTGATGAAAAAAAGAGAATACTGAATAGATAGCAATAGACAAAGATGCAAATAACTGTAGGCATCTCTGCTGAAATGTAAGGATGCCTTTGAAGATTAGCCAGCAGCTAGGATTGCTTATCTAGTGATTTTTAATCCTATCTCTACTTAAAACAGGCCTTTCCTTTTTTCCCCTGTACTATACATGTTCCCTTCATCTTATTACCATTCAGTTTTGTTCTTTTTCTTTTTCTTACCCTTCCCAGTACACTCTTCACCTTACATCATTCATACTTTTTCAAATTTCTATTTTTAAACATTTGTTCTGTAAGGAAAATATATGTACATCTTATTGTTCATGAAAGAATGTTTGGCATATATAAATGTGGGTTTAATTAATTTTACAAAGGTGTGCCTTATTTTTAAAGCAATTAATCTTTTCTGAAAAAAATGCCCTACACATCTTACATCAATAGTTATTTTTCCCACTAATTATACAGAAATGCAATACGTTATTGTAATTAAGGGGATTCTAGATTAAGACTATAGCACTACCATAATATATACCAGTAGATTAATACAGCTATACATGACCTTAAATTACCTGGATAAAAATTACTGAGTTCATTTAGTATTTGAGCGAGATAAAATATTGAGTTCATTTTCTAATATAGTATCTGAGTGAGATAAAATATAAAACCAGTTTACTTACAATCCATAGGCAGAGTTGATTGCTAGACTTGTTATTTGCTGAGGAGGTTCACCACTCACCCATACTAACTGGATAACTAGCTCGGTCTGGTATCCTGGAGACTGTTTAAGGGGAGAATTTTTAACTCTGCAACATAAATGAAAAGTGCATTAATAAATGCCTTGAGAAAGTCTTTTTCAAAAGATATATATTTCATTATTGGTTTTACATATTTCTGCAAGCTAGAGCAGCGCTAAATATTTACTGAGAAATCACTAATTGATTTGAAGATTCTATAAACATCCACAAGCAAACATTTAGAGCAAAGCATATGACTGTAAACATTTAATTCATAAAAATCTCTTTTTGAATTTTTATCTATTCTACTATTTATTCAATTTTTATCCCATCTCAATCTTACACTCTCAGATGTTATAATAAAATATTAAAAGAATTAAAACAAAAACTTTCACAAGGCTCAGAGGTCACCCGGTTAGATACTATGATCAATAATATCAAAAGCTGCCAAGAGGTCTAAAATGGCAAAGGGAATTAAATGCTGTCTCAATCCAAATGAGAACCTGAGCCCAGATTGAAGAAATTCCATCTCAGTGACATTCCCCAGAAAATGAATATTGGAAGTCAGACAATATTTATCCAAGCCTATGGGATAGAGAATGTTCTGAGAACCACTGTCTTTAGCACTGATAGTGCTTATTGCCTTCTTCTCGGCAGCCAGGACCTGACTCAAATGTAAAGGGGGTAGTGGATCCATATGCTCGTGGATCCATATGGTTGCTCCTTTAACCACCCCTCACAATAGCCAGGATGGGAAGGGGTCCAGCCTACATGTAACAATGGATAGTCTAGACAGCACTCTGTCCACTTCCTCAGAGCAAACAGTCCAAAAGGAATTCCAGAGAACAAGGCAAAATAATATTCCAGTTATTACTACAGACACTGCCTTTGGAGATGCAAGAAGATGTTGAGTCTGAGCAATTTTGTGAATAAAGTATTGTGCAAATTGGTCACAGCATCCAGGAAGGAGAGGCCCTTTCCTCAGAAATCAAGAGAATCCATTAGGTGCCTGGGATGAACCATTCAAATAATCTTGCCATCCTAAAGAGGTGACTCTAACTGTAACTAAGTAACTATATGATAGTACTTTTAGTTCAAATCCCTTTTAGTTCCAGATGATATAGCATCAGTCCAAGGCAAATATGAAATCTGAAGTATGACAGGCCATAGATGACTTGAGGTATGACTGTGGAGGCCAATAATTCCAAAGTCTTGTCAGAGTCAGCCCCTAAAGCAGGGAAGACGAAGCCATACAGCATCAACAAGTGATAGTTCTAAACCACTAGTCCTTGTGTGTTCAGATTCTGAAGCTGACTACATTTTAATGTTCTAACTAAAACAATATGTGATAAAATACATTGAATTATTTCCATCAGCTTAAGCACTCAAGATAAGCAATGCCCATTATTTAGAATACACTATTATACTTACTTTAAACATGGGACATTATCACGAAGTCCATCAGATGAGCTACTGCTAGTGGAGGGATGAGACTGGGGGATGATGGGTTGAGGATTGGAACCTGTGCCTGGAGTAGGCAATGGTGGCATTTGCTCAGGATCAGGAGATTCTATATAATTTATTTCATACAATAGCCGTATCTCAAGCATCTGCAAATGAGAATGAAAAAGCACAAACTTGGTAACAAGAATTTAAAATTAGTGACGTATTCTCTTAAAGGCAAATAACTGATCTTGGCAATATCCTGAAGCTGAAATGCATCCATCAAACTATTACAAAAACAATGCAGGTATTTTATGAAAATATCACCCATGGCTCTAACTTCCATAAAGACAAACATTAAAGAATGCTACTTTTAAATTTGAGTACTAAAGAGCTACATACAGGGCAAATGCTTCTCGGTGATGTCATTAAATATTAACACAAGTACTTTGAGTTGCTACTAGCTTACAAGAAGCCAGAATAGATGACTCTGAAATAACAGAGGAGATTTTGGCTTATCTTTGTCAATTAAGTTAATTCCAGCACTCCGTATCACTGGAACTCCTATATCATGTTCCCAAGCCTGAGGCAGTAATCAAATATTACTGCTAGACAGCCAGAACTAGCTCAGCATCCTACTCTGGTTAAAGAATCATTGTCTTTCTACTCTTGTCATTCAATACCTAAGAGACTCCATAAGCATTTCCAGCTAGAATAAATGACAGCCAATCAAATTTTTACATTGTATTTTCTTATACTGAGATCACATCATAGACTCCATCTAGCCCATAAACCTAATCAAACAGTCAATAACAGAATAAACCATTTTCCTGGACATAATAAAAATGAACTGACAAAACTATAACATTTCTCTATTGAAAGCAGCTATAGTTTTTAACAATAATTAGGACAAGGATTTGCATCGCTTAAACAATGTTGTCATAAAGTGTGATCTCATGCAACCATGTCGCTTATTGTCAGCAATCCTGGCAGTCTCTGTTAGCATCATTAAGTGAGGATTGCAGTTCATTTACTGAGGACCTCTTTGTGACTTTCAGCAAGCAAAGTCAATGGGGAAGCTGGCAGGAAGTTGCAAGTCCAAGGGGACTCACAAGCAAGCTGGCTGGTGGGTAAGTGACTGCTGTGATACAGGCAGTGGGTGAGTGCTCCAGTGTGCAGCCAGGCAGTGGGTGAGTGCTCCAGTGTGTGGAAGAGTTCACACATGACTGCTACCGCCTGGCACAAGCATGTCTGAAAGTGAGTGAGTGCAGGAAGGTGGGTGGATGGATGCTGTATCCTGGAATGAGTTCGGTCATCTGTACGGAGGGTGGGAGGATGTATGGGAAAGTAGCAGAAGTGGGAATGACTTATAGGAGTTACTTGCATTCTTTCCTACTGACATTCCCATTGACTCTGATTGTGGTAAACTAGAGGGAAGGTCACAAATTACAATCATGTGACTGTGGGATGCTGCAACCATATGAGCTGGTTGCCAGGTGGCCAGATCATGATCACATAACCACGGCAATGCTGGGACAGCCAGAACTTTACAGACAGACTGTAAGTACCGTTTGTTTGGCGCCATCCTAATTTTGGGCAATTGCTGAATAAGTAATTGTTAGCCAAGGACTAATAATCCTTAGCCAAGGACTAACAATGTACTAAACTTTCTGTCCCACAGGTCCATACAGATGCCCGAGAGCGCAAGGGGAAAATGGATAGGGCCTAATGATTTCCTGTGACTTGAGCTGTAAGGTAAAAGAAACATTTCACAGGCATGATTTAATTGGTAAATTTATCAAATTTGGTTCAATTGTACTTGTATTTGTAATGAATAAGGCCACTTATTTCCCAGTCCCAGGAAAGTAACCACAAACATAATTTTCTCTTTAATAAACTTTAATCTGAAGAACTGATGAAACAAAAATTATGCAAGTTGGCATTGTTGCTATATTTTCACCGTTGAAATATAGGGATCTTGATAACAATAGATATGAATGTTTAAGTGAATGCCACTTAAGTAGAAATAAATTTAAGTGAATGCCATTACCGGAATAACTTCTGTTGTTATTTCTTGTTTGCTGAATCTGTAAACAATGACATGTGCAGAAACTCCTGCTATGCACAGCATCCTGCTTTCTGGACACCATGAGATGATCTGAATGGCATATGGATCTTCATCTACTATGTCAGTGCTTGGCCTATCTTCTTTATTTCGAGTTTTTTCAAATACTTTAGCTGTTTTTAATTTGTATAGTACTTGCAAAGTTACTAGGAATAAATTAAGAAATAAACTTGGTTATATATTTAAATGAAATCATTTTGAGAAGACTATTTCTCCATTTAGAAATGGGACTATTATTCAAGGAATGCAATTCTGAAACAGAGAATAGGAATATCATTCAAACAATGCAATTCTGAAACAGAAGTTATATTTCAGGGTGTTTAAGTTTCATCAGTATTGGCTGATATTTCAATTGAGATAGAAAAATCAATGCACAGAAGGAGCTGTGTCTCAGTTGCATTTATTGTGAGAAATATATTACACTTTACAATCTCTAGTTTGAGTCTCAAATATACCTTTTAAGAAAAATAAAGGATTTGCAATGACACAAGTACTTAATTTTATATATTAAAAGAATTGCTAATTATGATATGGCACTAAGATAGAATGCATAATCAAAAATTGTTGAGTTTTAAGTCCTATTCAACGTAGACAATTTTGTCACAACTAATTTAAAATACATTCATTTCAACTGGCTCCAAGCAAGACTGATATTAATATTTCGTATTGAAACAAATAAAGAAAAAAAGAGACAAGCAATGTCACTACTATGTCATTCATGTTATGCTGCTCTTATAACAGCTTTTACATGTTAAATGGCCTTTTGGGTGTGTGGGGGAGCAAGAACCTCATTGAAAATAGTAAATCACTCACTTGCAGAAGCATCCCAAAACTTGACCGATCCATCTGCATGCCTATTAAAATATGAAATGTTTTAAAAAGTATTTTTAGAAATTGAATAGTAGTGAGATTTACTTAGTTATGCTGAATTTATATAACAATTGTATAGCTTTAGATAGTTATTGGTTTCCTAGCATTAACATGTTAATAGCTCAACAACATAATAAGCAAATTATTGTGCTTAGAGACTTAGATGCAATATTACAAGTATCTTTGTAATCTGAAGAGAAATTAGAATTGCCTTCTTTTCTTCCAACCTAAGTCTGGATAATTTTTTTTTATCCCCATGGAATATAGTTGTTGAATGTTTAACTTTCTTAAAATGCAAAAAGAATCCTCTCTTTTTATACTATCTTAGAATCTAGAACAGGGGTGTCAAACTTGATTTCATTGAGGGTCACATCAGGCTTGTGTTTGACCCTGGGGGAGCCGGAGGGACGTGGCCAGGTGGCGTGGCCAGTATGACGTCACTCGTGTCAGGAGGTGCCTATGGTGGCCTGAGTGCTCTGCCAGCGAAAATGGGCTCCCGAGTGCCATTTTTGGCTGTGGCGGCCTCCTGCAACCCTTGCCAGAAAAAACGGACCTTGAGAGGACCATGCGCGGCTCCCACAAGCTCCGTTTTCACTGGCAGAGGCACCGCAGGCCTTTTCCTTTGCTATTTCCAGGGCAGCCCCACAAGCCAGATCTAAACACCCCACAGGCCAGCTCCGGCTCCCAGGCCTTGAGTTTGACACCCCTCATCTAGAAGGATTAGTTGTCTTTGGTCTCATTAATCATTTAACAGTTTGGAGCCTTTTTGTTCTGTAGAGTAGGGCAAACCAAAGCTACAATCTTAATAATTACTACAGAATAAGCTCTAATGAATTCAAACAAGATTATTTCTAAATTGCACAAGAAGTCAATCCTATCTGTATTGTTTTCAATTCTATTTTTGTTAATACAATAGAATGATCAATGGAATCTATTAAAAGAAATAAACATAACACATACATTATGACCAAGATTTTCAATATGTAGTGGTGTTCTGTTTGGCATCTACTATTTGATTACTTACCCAGTAATGATAATCTCTGGATAACTCTGTGTGACCAAACCCCAATTTCCACCATTGATAGGCCATTCCTATTAAAAATAATTAAATCATAATAACAATTGCTCACCAATATATAAAGAAAAGTACTTCAGAATATGATATTAACACTTTTTTTTACCTTTTTACTATAGCCTTGACGCTTTTGTCGTGCACCCACTGAATAAAGTACTGGAATAAGATCTACAGGGCAATCAGCAAAATATTCGCAACAAGTGACTGGAGATTCATGTATATTCAAGGGATATGGATTCTCAAATATAGGATACCTTTAATGAGGTGTTGAAAAGACAGGGATTGTTATTTTTTACATATTAAATTTGATACTATTCAAATTGTTTTTCAGTGATAAAAGTATTAAAAGAGAAAAAGAAATGAAGAAGAAATATAGCACTTGAAGAACACTTGAAGCATAATCACTACACCATTACTAGTGTTATATATTGATTTACAGTAGTTTGATTCATATGTGTGTTCATTCACAGTGTATGTGTAGGCATGTATATTGTACCTTGTGCCAAGGATTTGGTATTTGTAAGAAAATACGTGTATGAAAAATGGGAATACAAGAGATCTATTAAAAGTACATCACATAAAGATGATACAAGATTCTATTATGGAAAATTTCAGTTAATGAAATACATTAATAATGTAAGCTTAGAGACTTCTAAGAAGACTCAACAAAGAGAAAGATCCTCAAGACTGTTTCTGAACTCTGCGGTGGTACTTCCCATATGTGTGAATAAATGCAAATTTTAAATTCAGAAAGTGATATTTAGATAAAATTAGAATGTCCATAGCATGTCATTTTTATAGTACAGTTACTATAGAAATAAGTTCATTAAATTTAATGATGCCAAAACTTCATTAAAATCTTTTTCTTCAAGGAGTCCAATAAACCTAGTTCATAAAAAATTGACCACTATTGAAACAGTATATTGTTAAACATAAATAAGAAAATAAGCAAAAAATAGGTATTAGAGTTTTATATCTTACCCATTTTGTGCAAGGTCAATAACTACTAAATCTTTTTCTAGGAGAACAACCACAGCGTATGGCTCTTGGAAATCTAAAGAGATACAAATATTCAAAGAAGGCCAATTAATAATTCACATTTGCTAAATATTCAGCCACTGCTGATTTCACACAAAGACTGTAATAAGACCAGTAAAGCATTGACACACACAAAAAATATTTCAATTTGAATATTGTAAATAAAAGTCAGAAAATATCAGAATAATTCGTGTTTTTTAATTTAATTACTCATGTATTTTGTATCACTTTTGCCAAAACTTTATTACTACACAGTGTAACATTAATAAAAACAATTAAGAATTGAAACTAGTCAAAATGAGCACAAATAACCATTAATATAAAAATCCAGCCAAATATACATCTAACAAAACCAAGAAGAAATGAACTCTTCAAAACCTTGGCAGAAAGGATTAAAAGCTTTCACTGATAAGGAAAATCAGAAGAATGTAAGTCACAATATTCTTATAAGAATATAAGAAGAATGCAAGTGACAATATAAGTTGCATTCTCCTCTTGGTCAAATGCCAGGTCATTCTGCTTGTCTGCCTCACACAGACAAAAAGAAGCAACTCTGATAGAAAATTGCAAGCAACATTGAAGCTTTGCAGAGTGGGCAAATTGGTGCAACTAAGAAAAGCTCTCAAAGAGTTCACAGGAAAATTCTGGATATTCCAAAAGTTTTCATTCCAACACATCTCTCCCTAGTTTTCTTTGAATCCATTCTAAAATTAACCAGATTCTTCTATTTTTAATTTTAAGAATCTGGATCGCATTTTCTAAGCCAGTCTATTTAGACATTCCAAATATCTCTCCCATTTCTCTGTAAGGCCTTCTCAGCAATTTCCCAAACACATTTCACCATTCCAATTACATGCTTATCAGTGGAAGAATTAGAAAAATCAGAGATGTGACTCACTTTACATCTGAAGGTGGAAAAGTGCTCCTCAAGGGCCATGGGTACACACACTGTACCTGGGCCTGGTTAAGAAGCTGCAATGTTTTCTGATTTAGATGGTAATTGTGCAATCTCAGGAAAGTACATTTTTAATGTGCAGCAAGGTGCAGCCATATCCACTGTTCAAGTATCTCTCTTCCCTATCGCTCCCCTTCCTTTTCTACCAACTTTAGTAAGATTGTATTCAAGCTCAAAAGTGGTAAAATTACCATCTCATTTACAAATACAAAAATTGGAAACAGCTATTTTATGAGTGAAATCAGAAGAGAATGAAAAATGGAAAAATACTGAGGTCAGCTTCAGGGGATAAGAAATGTTGTTCCCCACCATTAAATTGGATGCTGCCCAATGTGCTATTTGGTTTAGCAGTACAGAGATCCTTATTCTTGAAAAAAGGAAACTACTTACTCTCAACTCCAAATCCCAAAAGCGAGATTAGAAAAAGATCATGACAAATATGATTTTATTTATATATTTATTTATAGGATCTATATAGCTGCCCATTTTATGTACCATAACCATAATGGCCTATAAACAATAATAAAAATAGCAGGACAAAAAAGCATTAAAAAGAGCATATACTTCTAGTCACTATTTTGTCATGCACTTAAAACATTCTATTACTTTTTTAATCTATTCATTTACTGTTTTTTTAAATTGGTATGAGGACTTTCCTTCTGTTACATGGATTTCTTCCACCATTTTGATTGCAATAATCAGATTTAGAAATTGGCTCACTTTGTAAATAACTTGGAAATTAGGACTAGCCAAACAGTTGCAAACAATTACAATTCATATATGACTTTCTCTGATACACTTTATCTATTTTCAATCTTAACACCATGACATAGATCAGGGGCGTCAAACTCGATTTCATTGAGGGCTGCATCAGTGCTGTGGTTGAACTCAGGGGGCCAGGTGGCCGTGGCCACCAGCCTACATGCATTGGGTAGACCATGCTGAAGCGACATGGGCTGGCCCTTTACATTTTCCAGGATGGCCCCGCGGGCCAGATCCAACCACATCGCAGACCACATTGGGCCTGTGGGCTTTGTGTTTGACAGCCCTGCAGTAGATTATTCTACAGTAGGCTGATGGGTGAAGATATTTTCATAAGGGGAAAATTGGGTAAATATTTGTACAATTTCATGGCCTTTAAGGTTGTAAATCTGCAGACGTCCGGCTGACGTCACGGTTGGAATCGGTCACGGAGAGCGTATCCTCTCAATCCCTTGCTGAGTTCTCCCCATTGGTAGGCTCCGAAAGGAGCCAAAGCTGCCCTGTAGGGGCGGTGAAAAGAGAGGTGCCCTGTGAGGTCACAGAGAGCCGCATCTCTCCTGCTTTGCCCAGGACTATCTTTTCCTTCTCAGCCATGACGAGGAGAAGAGGCAGCCTAAAGATGGCCACCATGAAGCTGGGACAGCCAAGAAACAGCTAAGATCGGTGCTGGAGTTGAGTTAGTGAACAGTGGCTGGAATTGGGTGAGAGGATTCCTTTTTACTCAAAATTTAACCTCCCAAAATCCAGGAGAACTATTTGCTCAGAACCATTTGTTTAAACAGCGAGTGAATATTTTGAACAAATACTAGATTGGAAAGAAAAGATCAAGGGAAGAAAAACAAAAAACCTTTAAAAATACAG
>JANHFL010006492.1:0-16853 GCA_032468155.1 Oxyrhabdium leporinum | reverse complement strand
GGCTTGTCGGAAGAGTAGGGTCTTCAGCTCCCGGCGAAAGGTCTTCAAATCCGGGAGCCTCCGAAGTGCGGGGGGTAATTCATTCCAGATGAACTACCATATACGTGCAGTTCTTTAAAAAAGAACCCACCTTTTTTCTAAAGTCAGATTCTTTACACAGTACAATCATTTTTAGAATATTTTTGATATGTAACTAATTCAGCTGAGATATGCTTTAATAGATCCAATATTCCTGAAACACTACATTTGACCATGGAACATTGGTATTTGTAAGCAGTCTTTTTCTCAGGAAATCCTATCCCTAAAGTGGTCTTCTCACTTAAGAATTCTCTATAAGAAATCCCAGATTTTGTAACCCACCAGTACATTCAAATTTCATAACTATACAACCTCCAAACTACTACTATGATACAGTCATGTGAAAAAGTACATGCTCTTTGAGTTCTATAGTTTTATGTATCAGGACATACTAAAAATAATCTGGTTCTTAGCAGTTCTTAAACGTAGGTAAATATGTCAGATGAATACCACCACATGACATATTATACAATGTTATCGTTTGTTTTACAAAAAGAAAGTCAAAATGGAGATGTCATGTGTGAAAAACTAATTACACTCTTACTGCTTCCATATAGCTATGAAGAGGCCAAGAAACAGCCAGGTGCTGTTATCAACTCCCCTTTATTAATTGATTATCAGCAAGTGTGACTATCTCTATAAAAGCTTAAGTTTTAGGAGTTTGCTGGTGTTCAGCAATGAGGTGTGTATGCCAAAGCGGAAAGACATCGGTGATGGTCTTAGAGAAGCAATTGTTGCTACCCATTAACCTGGGAAGGATTATAAGGTCATTTCCAAACAATTTAAAGTCCATCATTCTACAGTGAGGAAGATTATACACGTGGAAAATATTTGTTGTGGCCTGCCAGCTGCCAGCAGAGCTGGCGGCAGACTCGGACAATGAGGAGCCTGGGGAAGAACTTGGGTCAGTTCTGGAGCCTGGGGAAGGCTCTGATGGATGCTCAGCATCGGACACAGATAGAGCCAAGGCCACCTGGCATTTCCCAGCCACTGGAGAGACAGCTGCCTTTGGAGTCAGAAATGAGTGAGAAGGAAGAACAGCTGGGGCCTGTTCCAGATGCACATATGCGCAGAGCAGATAAGAAAGGTGAACAATGGAGGACAAGAAGTCGACAGGAAGCAAATCAAATGTGAATGCTGAATGGCCCCTCCCTGGCTGGGGAATAAATAGAAGGAAAGGGGAGTGGTAGTTATAGGAGACAACAGTTCACATTTCTAGAGATTTTGCTCATTGTGTTTTGTGCAAGAAAGACTGCCTTGCCGAAACTTAATTTGCAGCCTTTCGGCTGGGAGCTCACAGCCTTACAATTATCGCAATGAACTGATGAGGTCTATTGCTGCAGTTAACTCCTTGCAGGCCTCTTGCCTGGACTTTCTATTGGTGAATGCAATTAATTCACAAGAAGTAAATAAAGAGGGGGTTTTCTTTGTGAGGAGTCAGTTTCTTGCTTTTGTGAAGGCTGGGTCAGAACAATATTCAACACACTTGCCAATCTTCCTAGGAATGGACATCCCAGCAAATTAACCTCAAGATCAGACCATGCAATGCTCAGAGAATCATCTCAGATTCTACAGGCCTTAGTTAGCATGTTAAATGTTAACATTCATGACTGTGATGACTCCTCCAGATGCTTCCCCAGATGCTTCTCCGGATGTCAGTTCAGAGGAGGATGAACCAGTCACAGGCACTTCAGGAGGAGAGTCGGTCAATGGCTCTGAGTAGGTGACTGAGATTTGATTTGGCTGAAGCACCACTGAAGCAACAAGTTAGTGATGAGAAGGAACTACTTTCTGTACCTGATACGAACAAGTAGGGCAGAGAAAAGGCAGGAGCAGCAAAGGTCAGCCTGATTAGCCATGAGGAGACAGCCTCGTCCCTCTTGATGGGCTGCACCAGAAGCTAGCTATTTAGCACTGCAGACAATTGGAGATGATGCTGGAAACAATGTGTACATTTCCTAGCTGTGTGTTTCTTGCTCATTGTAATTCCAGCCTTGCCTTGGATTGACCCCACACCTTGACTTTGGATCGTGCCTTGTGAACACTGGACTTTTCTTGCCTCATGCATCCTCTTGTACTATGGATTTAACTTTGGCTAGTGGATTTATCTTGTTTAGGAAACTTTCAAGAGCCGCTGTCCATTGCTCTGTGGAGTCGCTGTCCATTGCTCTGTGGACTAGCATTGGTCTGCTTTTGGCTGGACTTAACTGTGATAGTTCTGGATTTTTAGTGAAGAGAATTGCTGAGGAATATTAATAAACCCACTAACCCATTGTTACGTGTGCATGTGAGTGGGACAGCAGAATGACAGTACAATTAGAAAAAGACTGAACAAGTATGGTTTGTTTGGAAAGGTTGCCGAGAGAAAGCCTCTCATCTCTAAAAAGAACATGGCAACATGGCTTAGGTTTGCAAAGTTGCATCTGAACAAATCACAAGACTGCTGGAACATTGTCCTTTGGACAGATGAGACCAAAGTGAAGACGTTTGGCATAATGCACAATGTCACATTTAGCAGCAAAAACTAAACACAGTAAAAACATTTCATACCCAATTGTCAAGCACAGTGGTGGAGGGGGGATGATTTGGGCTTATTTTGTAGCCACAGGACCTGGATACCTTGCAGTGATTGAGTTGACCATATGAACTCCTCTATATACCAAAGTATTCTAGCATCAAATGTGATGCCATCTTCTATCTGACTGCTAAAGGTTGGCTAACATCATGCAACAGGAAAATGATCACAAGCACACCAGCAAATCTACAACGGAATGGTTGAAAAATAAAAGAATTGTGCTGTTCCACATCTCAACCTGATTGAAATGCCATTGTAGGCATTTCAAGAAAGCTGTGCATAAACAAATGCCCACAAACATCAATGAATTGAAGCTATGTTGTAAAGAAGAGTGGGCCAAAATTCCTCCACAACAATGTGAGAGAATGATAGTCATACAGAAAACGATTACTTCAAGTTATTGCTGCTAAAGGTGGTTCTACAAACTATTGAATCATTAAGGTATACTTAGTTTTTCACACATGGCTTCCTCATTTTGGCTTTCTTTTTGTAAAATAAATGATGACATGGTAATAACATGTCATGTGTTATTGTTCATCCAAGATTGTATTTACTTACTTTTAAGAACTGCTAAGGATCAGATGATTTTTACTATGCCCTAATACGCAAGACCACAGAACTCAAAGAGAGGGTGTACTTTCTTTTTCACACAACTATATATACAACCCTCTTATATAAATCACTAAGTTGCAAGGAGAAAATAGATCAATCATACATCTTAGGACAAAATATGCTTGTGTTAAGACAGTCCAATTCATTTAGCTTTATCCAATTTTATTTGTGTATTGATAAAATATTTGCTACTTACATATTTAAGTATTACTTATTTAGCACATAAAAAAGCCACAGTGTCAATTAAAGGTGATGACAAGACCCTGGTACCAAGTTGCTTTGGAATGTTTTTAGTAAAGGGGAGTGTTAATAAGACAAAGCTCTTAGCTTATCTTGCAACCTTTAGTTCAGGGGTGTCAAATTCACATCATCTCGGTGGCATCACATGACATATTGGGACTTTTTCCCCCCTTCGCTAAACCGGGCGTGAGTATGACTAGCATGTGATGCATGCTGCCTGCGGGCCGGGAGTTTGACAGCTCTGCTTTAGTTGAACAGTGCTACTATGACTACTGAAGATGCATGCATGATGTTATTCTTAATTATTGGTTTATAAGGTTGTATGTTTCTATAATTGGCCCATGGTAATGTACGCTTTTCAAAATTGTATAAAAGAGTCCACTCCAACCTGGGGTGTGCACATTTAGAGCTTGCTTCCAGGTAATTTTTATTTGCAAATAAAACATTTCCTCCCCCCCCATCTATCTGAAGTGGTTCATTGGGCCTGCACATTAGGTAAAAGGACCTGAGCATTCTGGGACAACACTCGTTTACTCCAAATGCCTATATTGTACACTACTATATAATACTCTGCATATTATAAATACCACCATCCAATTAGGAAGGGCAATCTTATATTAATTAAAAGTTTGGTTTGATTCTTTTACTCTTTCACATCTCATTTAAGATAGCATCTGTGCCTGTGGATCATATTTCTCTATGTTACTTATAAATTATTACATTTTCATTTTCATTTATGTAATTAATAGAGTCAAACAAAAATTATCTAACATACCTTCCCTCTATTACAGGGGTGTCAAACTCACATCGTCATGTGACATATTGGGACTTTTTTTCCCCTTTGCTAAACCAGACATGGGTGTGGCCAGCGCATGACGCATCAGGCCCATGGGCCGGGAGTTTGACAGCCCTGCTCTATTACTTTTGGCTCTCAAAACATCAGAAAACTTTAACACCAGTCTCCACAATAGCCATCTTCTATCTGAGCATTAACTGCATGACAAAAGAGACACTAAAAAAAATAAAAGTATCACAACACTAATCGGGGAAAAAAGAGAAATAAAAGTATCTTACCAGCACCCAACAATAGTAAACATAATCTCTTTTGCCTTTGTATTATTAGGGACGTCTTTCACAAAAGAGCAAAGAGAAGCAACCTTTTGAACAGAATATTTTATTTTCTTCTGCAATCATTCTTTTTTAAATTCTGAAGAATTTCTACAAAAATTCTGTCATTTGACATGCAAACTTATTTTGTGCCACAGATTACTAGCACTAGGTTGTACTTGTAACAGGCTATCACTAATTGCTGTTTACTACATAGTTGCAAGCTATTGCTGATACTTTTTTTTCCTGCAATGATGTCTAGCATGCATCTAATTAAAATGCTTACATTAGGGGGACATGCTATTCTCCTTCTTTACTGTAGAGCAAGGGTGTCAAACTCGCGGCCCGCAAGCCAGATGCATCACGTGCTGGCCCCGCTCCTGCCTGATTTAGCAAAGGGGGGGAAAGTCCTGATACATCACATGACGCCGCCGTGACGATGCAAGTTTGACACTGAAGTACAGACTTCAGCAGATAGTGCATGGCACAAGATCCAGCTGAGGTAGAAGAAAACAATTCACCCAACATATACTATCCAGAACGTGGCAATTTTGAAAAGGAAAGAACTGAGAACTGATATAAAATGCATAGCATTTCATTTGTCCAAAATTGTTTGCAATGAGAAATTCTTATTTACTTTAGAGGTGTGATTGAGTTTGAGAAAGAGGCAGTTTTGCTACAGCATGACGAAGCAGATTCTATTCTGCTTCTTCAAACTTGATTTATGAAAGGAAAGGATTATATATGTAGAATCAAAACAAGAATATGCAAAATAGCTTGAAACGATTTCTTGAGTCTTCCAACAAATAAACAGTAATCTGAAAATAAGCATTAAAAACTCAGTCTCAAAGAATGCAATGATCTAATACAGCCAACAGAATCCTGGAGAGCAAATCTCTTCAGAGAAACAAGGACAGGGCAGTAATAAACTGGCCAAATGTGGAAAGCAACTGCTTATAAAATCCATAATTCCTTTTTTTGAATTTTAGATGCTACTGGTATATTCTGACAAGCAAGCAGATCAGTGTCTGGTCACTACAGTAATCAGAAAGATTGTTTTAAAAAGCATTACCCTTGAAAATAGGGGTGATTGGAATACTGAAATCATATATTTTGCTTCTCTCTGTGTCATTTTTAAAATAAATATTAGTAAAATTCAGTCATTTGGGGAGTAGAGTGTTAATTTATTTTTCTATAGTATATTCGGTATTTCTATTTCCTAGTAAAAGCTAGTATTTAAAATGAAGAAAAATTGCTCTGTTCTAATTTGCACTATTATTGCAATAGGAGTGCAAGGTTTAACGTCTCACTAGCTGCATAAGGAATGCTACAAGCAATCTTATTTTGGATTTCTTTAGAATATGCTATGTTGATATGTAAAATGCAAGCTTAAAGGTAAGCACTTCCAACTTGCAATGCATAGACTAGTATTTTAAATTCAAGAATTTTCTGACCATTTTTAAAGTTCTTCAATCAGGACTTGATAAAATTTCTAAGGAAATTAAATATGCGTGGGTATGTCCTTTCTAATAAAGCTATAAACACCTAACCTACTTACACTCACTAACCTTTGGATGTAGGGCATCCAGTCTTGGGGTACAGCAGAGGGCCACATTAGTGACATCACACATCACAAATAGGCTTCTGCCTCCTGAATGGACTGAAGACCCGCCATATGATGTCCTAAAAAAGGAAAATATTTTCTCTCTTTTACAGAATACTCCCTTAAAATAGCCAATATGCTCCTTGCTTTGGACTAATCATGGTTACCAAGGCAGCATCTACTGTGAAATACCAGAAATTGGAATTTCTGTTTAAATATCATGCTGATTAAACAAGATGAGAACAATTTACCATCTTAGTACTTAGGTGGGATTTAATAGGGTTCCAAGTGGGAGTGTAACTGTTCTTATGGAAATGTTAAGAGTAAAGAGTCTTCTTTTAATATAAAAGAGTACAATACAGTTCCATGTATATGTTTACATACACTATATATACATATCGGTACAAATATATTTAATTCAGGAAACACAAAAGTGATTCATAGAGGGAAATCAACACCATGGTTAATATAAAGAAATCAACATTTGGGTGGTGTCAGTTTGGAGCAGCCCTGTCTCTGGAGGACTGGGCTTCCAAAATCATTTGTTTCTTATAGGGATGGTAGAGATGGCAACAGCCAGAAATCTTTTTTTAAACTGTCATCTATGCCTGTTGCTGAATTAACTGATTAATTTGTGTGACACTAAATTGTGTCCTCTCTGCTAACTGACAGTTTAGTTGGAACCCAATTTAAAAAGTTGGTTTTAACTTTTAAAAGATTAAATTATTTGCTGCCACGTTACCTAAAAGACTACCTTAATCTTACCAAACTGTGTATACCTTCTCACCTGACCTCATTTGAAACAAATCAGGGTGCTTGCTCTATGGGAGAGGATCCTCTTTTTCCTCCATGCCTACAGGATCTCCGGAGTAATTGAAATTGACCAAGTCCTATCCCTATAGCGTTCAAGAAAACTCTCAAGACTCATACTGCTTTCTATTTCCTTTTTCTTATGTAACAGAATGGGGTTTTGAATACTTAGAGATAAAATGTCCATTTTTGTCATTACCACCTTTTATGACATATTGTTATTAATTACTGGTAAAATTTCATCCTATGATCAACACTGGTAAGAGTTTATATCTTAAAACCCAACCTAAATATGTAAAACATATACTAACCTTGTATGTGCCTAAGAAAAAGGTCACTATTTTTTTCATAATATTGAAAATATTATGACATATGCAGTTAATTATAAAAATGACAACTTTTATTTCATAAAGAATCATAAATGTAGTATGCTTTCCTTCCTTCCTCACATTTTCCTCATAAACGTTTTATACATTCCTGATGATAGGAAAAACCTACAGCCAACTGAGGTCTTTGCTATCCAGAAGAGACGTAAATTTAAGTGCCCTTAGAAACAACCTTCCAAGTATAACAAGGCAAGGGCCAGAAAATATTATATGTAATGGGTTATAGTTCTGAAAGCAGATTGCATATCACTGAAAAAGATGTTATTTTTTAAGAGTATCAAACAAATACATTTTAACAAACTTTTATGACCTCCCTATCCTTTATCACCCACAGTATATCTGTTATACATGTTGCATAATGAATTACAGAACAGAATTGCTGCTATCACTATATTAATTAAATATTGTGTCCACCAAATGTCCGCCTACCTAATTTAACTTACTTGAAATTTAAAAACAAAACATTAAGAAAATGAGCTAGACAATCTAATTATATACAAACAAAATTCACTCCGAAATTAGAAATAAGCTAATGAGATAGCAAAATACGACAAAGTCAGAACAAAATATTACCAATTGAACTAATACGACAAAAGTAAAGTTTTGTAGAATCCATCAATCAAGGAAATAATTCCCACATGCAGAATGCCAAATTTGGATCTAATCAGATTAAGTTATAAATATCACACACACAAACACATACACACAAACACAAATTAAAAGAACTATATTATATTCCATATAATTCCTTTTTTTAAAAAGGTTAAAAACTTGTTGATGTCCATATCCAATCCATGATGTCATTTGAGCATAAATGAAGCTCAAAATGTTTTAGGCAACAATCTTATAGATACTTATATGAGAATATGAATGGTTCTTGTTTTAGGGGACATATATTCTATAAAGTTAGTTGTGAAATTCTACATTCTGGAATATGCCACAGTTGAAAAATATTTACAGCTTATTTGAAGTAGGTGATGTGAACACCTACTTACCTATAGCAGAAAAGCAAATGTTTAAAACTGGAAAACTATTATACAGATGGGAAACCACAGAGGAATGAAATTACTATTGATGAGCAGTACAAGAATTCACTAAACCATTTCTAATAGGGCCATACAGCCAGTTTGAAAACATCAAATGAGAGGTAGGATAATGTTTTAGGAAAACTGTTTAATGATGCTTGTCATTAAGAACATTTTACTGATATTTAGCCTCAATCTCCTTTAATTAACACACATTAATCTTGTCCTTCTTTCAGTTTTAATAGAGAACAATACACGCTTATGCGACATGATAGACTTCGATCTTTCTCTGCTTTCATATTTCCTATTAATTTTCTATTTGTAAGCTGAACAAATTTACCATTCTTCATAAAGCTCGATTACCACAGGCCTCATAATTCTGGTACATATCCTGTGAACTCAGTGAATCGTCTCTGTATCCTTTTAAAATGTACTGCCCAAAATGGAATAATATAGTCATACCCATCAAATTCGATATTCAACATGTTTTGAAGCAGAAATCTTGTCCCAACGCTCATATTTCTCCCGGTAGCTGACATGCAAAAAAGAACTTGCTGATGCTGGCTGCCTTGTGGCCATTTCTTCTGGCCAAAATAGCAGGTCATGTGGTAAGTCATGTGGTTTTCTAGGTACCCATCAGTTTTAGTATTCAGCATGTCTTCCGGAACAAATTACTGATGAGGACAAAGTACCATTGTACTCCAAATGAGGATTAATCAACAGAGTACACAGGTAATTACTGATTCTTGATCTGGATGAAATTTGCCTTTTTTAGTTGCTACATCACACAGATTGCTTACATGTATGTCCATTTTTCAGCTAGTGACCATTAGCAAATACCACGGTAATTAAAAAAAAATCATTTTGCAACCAATGCATGCAATTACCACCAAATTTCATGCACCTGACAACAATGCATGCTGGAGGGAAAGTAATACTGCAGTTACTAGCTGAACAAGAACTTTATCTGAATGAGGTAGCAACAACCAGTAATCTTTACAACACCCCTCCCTCTCTCTCTCTCTCTCTCTCTCTGCCATGTGTTCACTTAGTGACCATTTTGTTAACAGAACTTGGTCACTAAATGAGAAGTGGGTGTAGCTAATGCTACACCAATATTTCTAGATTCTTATCATATGCACTACTGCAAGCCAGGTATTTAAGGATGTTGAATAGCATTGGAATGAGAATGAAAATTTCAAGGGTTCCACTCAATATTCCCCCCACAATGATCAAAACCACTTAAGAGGATACTTTGGATGTAGTTGTTCAATCAGCTGTAAGTATCCCAAATTATAGTACTGTCTAGTCCACATTTTTCTATCTTGTCCACAAGGCTATTATGAATCTCCTGGACAAATATTTTACTGAGATAAAGGCATACAACATTCACAGCTTTCCTTTGCTCTACTTAATTTTGGGTTATTGAACTTCATGGCCAAATATGAGCATTTCCACCACTTGCCATATTATGAGAAAACCTGTATATTCAGTGCCCCAGCTACTGAAAATATTTCTCATATATTGTTCAACTCTCAATTATATGCCCCATTAGACTTAAATACTTATTATCCTTATTGAAAAGAACAGCCCACTGCAATCCGAACCACAATCATATTTCCTCTAGGGCTCAAATGTACATGTTGTATTCAGAACAGCTAAATTTATAACTAAGGCAGGGATCCTATGAACCTGATATATTTAACAGATTGGTGTTTCCTGCGAGGGAGATTCATCTGTCTGATTATTAACTCCTTGTGTTACTACATTGGTATTTTATCATTGTATTGCCTCCTATCTATTTTATTCTGAAATTAGACTATGTATATTTTATTTTACTGATAAGGTTGCAAGACTAATCAGTCAGTAAACTACTTCTATATAACTAGCTTTTTCTGTCATAAAAGATAGAAAACTATCTGACAAAGCAATGCTGTTAAACACTCACTTATTCTGGTTTAATAACTAGTTTCTTGCCTCTATAAATATTAAACCGATTGATCCCTAATTCCTTAGATACTTCTTTCTCCTTTCTTTTAAAGTTGCAATTTTTTATCATTCCCCAGTTTTCTGGCACCTTTCAAAGATTGCAATCAGAAATGTTAAGATAACTTCTGCAAGTTTTAAGACACTCATTTTCCTTATTAGTGCTCTCCACAAAATCCTATATACCAGAAAAAAATAGGTTTCATAGTTTTGACCCTCCCACTTGGAGGGCAAGCCCAAATTATGGGTTGGGGCCATGTGAGATATCCCAATCATCTCATAATCCAAGTATACAGGGGTGGTTAAAACATATAATCTGCTCTGTCTTCTATATATGAGATATAATTTTAGATGCTACAATACTTAAAAGCCATTTTAGTAATCTTTAAATTCCTATGTCAATCAATAAATTAAGTATTTTCCTGCTTTATTGAGATGACTGTATCTAGATATATTTTTCTATAAATACAAGTAACAATGATGAGTAAACATTTACTAAATAACAATTCTGCAAAACTCCAATACAGTCAACAAAAATTACAGTATGACTCAAAACATGCCAGACTTATTTTTTTTTTTACCTCATCATGTGTGTATCTGTATTCCGCCTTCTTGGATTTGAGATCCCATAATGCCACTGTTCCTGATTCAAAACCAATCAACAGCTGTAATAAATTACAAGTTAAATTAATGTCACTCTAGTACATAATAATCAGTGCAACTCTATGGCTCGCCAAATTACCATACAATTTGCTACAATAAGCATATCTGCATGTTAGATAAATTAATATTTCAATAAGTATTGTAGACTTATATAATTGAGGTATGTGTTTGGGACTTCCAATAATTGGATATTCTAATGCATATAAATATTCTATACAGGTAGTCCTCGACCTACAACAGTTCGCTTAGTGACCGTTCAAAGTTGCAACAGCATTGAAAAAAGTGACTTATGACCATTTTTCACACTTATGACCATTACAGCATCCCCATGGTTACGTGATTTACTTTCGAATGCTTGACTATTGACTCACATTTATAATGGTTGCAGTATCCCGGAATAATGTGATCACTTTTTGCAACCTTCTGACAAGCAAAGTCAATGGAGAAACCAGATTCACTTAACAACTGGGTTACTAATTTAACAACTGCAGTGATTCAGTTAACAAATGTGGCAAGAAAATTTGTAAAATGGGGAAAACCCACTTAACAAATTTCTCATGTAGCAACATAAATTTTGGGTTCCATTGTGGCTGTAAGTCGAGGGCTCCTTGAATATACTCATGATATCCTAGAAAGTTTGTAAACTGTAGATGAGCTTAGAAAGGACAAGATACTTATCTGTGCTGTTCTGAATGGTCACCTCTCTAATCATTCACATGTCATTTCCATTATTGTGAACAATCTTATCTTGCTGCATCCTAAAGTCATGTCTTTTCTGTGGTGGTACTAGTCCTATAGAACAGCATCGTCCCAGAGATTAGGATGGCCGTAATTCTGGGTGTTCTTCCAAGTATTTAGGCTACATGCTTAGGCAAACTCTACTGGTTAAATGTGGATAAATTATTCTGTATGAGTTTGACTGTATTTGTGGCCTTGGCATTTAATACTTATTGTTATTGTGGCTTTAACCTTTGTATGTCACCAGAGTCACTTCGGGGAGATGGGTAACCTTACAGATTATTTGAATAAATAAAATATGCATTATGCACTTTCACGGGTCCTATTTTTCTTAATGCAGACATCCAGAATTCTGGAAACTGCCATAGCAACCAGAGAAATTTAAAAACTCTTCTCACAGATACCTGCAAGAAGCATAGGAAACTAAATAAAGAACTATAATTACAAATGAGCAACCTATTCTTTCTCCTCATGATACTTGTACATGACAAACTTGCTAATCCAAGAAAGCAAATTATATGTCTGGAAAAAACAGAAAAATAGTGCAACCCATCCAAAGGAATCTTGCTCAAGAGTAATTTATGACTCAGGATTCTGTTAAAACAGTCCATCTTAAAGTAGTTTTAGGCCACCCTGGAGTCCGTTTCCTGGCCCGGTCTGCACCTTGGAGTTCAACATATCCCTTGACAGTTTATTGACTCAAGCCTCTTTATTTGTCAAATATTAGATTAACTAAATTAATTCTTATAACAAGAATTGAACCTGTAAGTTAAACTCAATTTCAAACAAATGGACTAGTCCTCAATATATAAAGTGCAGCCACCCTCCTGGTTAATTAAGGCCTCCTAGCAGATAATATATAATTGGATTCAAATGACGTTAAAAGTTTCCTTGAAGAGGGGAGTGATGTCTCCAGCTCTTCAATAGTCTGTGGTCCCTCCCCTTCTCAAAAAACCTTCCCAGGACAATTTTGGGGGGAAGGCTGTTGAAAAGAGGGCAACTACAGAGGGCCCTGACTAAATGAAATATCTTGAGTCCTTCCAATTGGCTTTCAGAGCAGGATACAGCACTGAGACAGCACCAAATGCACTTTTAGATAATCTCTGATTGGTCTGGGATGGTAGTCATGTATACATCCTTTCCCTTATTGAGCTCTTAATGGTTTTTGATACCATCAATCATGGCATCTTTTTGAAGTGCTTCAAGGTTTAGGAGTGAATGGCAAATATGCCAATTCTTCTTCTAGAATTTCTAAACTTAACTGAGGATGCAAAAATGGCATTCAGACTTTGAAGACTATTTTAAGAATATACCATATGACTTAAGAAACTCTCTACATAACAATGATTCAGTAGAAAATATGTCAGAGTGTCTATTTTATCTTACTTCCTTCTTTTTATTAGATCTAATCCATCTCCCCATGACATAATTATTTTAGTGGCAAGGCCAGTTTTTTTCCAAGTCAGTTTCTAAATTGTGAACTGAATCTTTATCTTCCTAGCATTTAAAAAAAAATAAGCCAGAACTATATTATTGCCCCCCATCCCCACATACAGTTGTTTAGCTATTTTGTAACCTATGATAGGCAACATTTTCTCCTTCTGCAAACTATGGAGGCAAAAGCTGAAACTTAGCACAACTTGTATAACTGCCTTTTCAGTTCATGTGGAAGGATGGAAGGTAAGTTGGTAGGTAAATAGGTAGATAGACAAACAAACAGATATCTACATATATATAGGGAGACAGTAAACCCATGTACTGCACTGATTTATGTGGCATGCTTAATTGTTTATTGCCTCAAGTGGAAGCTGAGCTAAAAAATGCTAGAAACTGATTTGTAAAAATAAATTATTCCTCTGCACTTTTCTGCCATCAGTTTCTAAAATGGCTAGTCTCTTTTTCTTCTTTTAGAAAGTAAATCAACCTGCAATTTTGTAACTGACTCAAAATGTACAACATCGTGCTAAATTACTCACTACTAAACTGAGTAACTATTCAAAGATTTAAGAACCACTTAAGATAACAAAACATCACCAAGCACACCATCCCCTTAAATGTACTAATACAGTCTGCAGCTAAATCACTGTATACTTGAACGAAATCTCTTATAAAAATGTACCCTGAATGTAAGCAAACAAACATGACAAGGAAAAAGATTTACAAATACAACAAAAACAACAACCCTAAATATAATAGAAAGCTGCATTTCCTTCTGCTCATCTCATAACAATGCTGCCTAGGTTCTTCAATCTTACCTAGTAGCAAACATTTCATTAGGCTACATTATCTGAAAATGCTGCAGGTAGTAGTTCCCCAAAGGATGGTTCTGTTTTGTCCCTGGTTTATCTCCACTTGATGAGAAAGGAGAAGCCTTTGCTGATTAGCTGCAAAGGCTGTTATTGCATATGACCAAAGAAAAGTAAATACTTGCTTGAAGACTTTTAGTTTTAGATAGAATGTGTTTTTGCTAGTACCTCAAATCAGCTCCAGTATTTCTACTGATAGAATTTAGTATGTACCACATTTTTATTGAAATAAATAAATAAATATGGATGATTTAATGTGGTTTCTTCCCTTCCCCACATCTAATAGGATTTCTAATAAAACAGTTTTCATGATTCTAAGAATATTTTTTAAAAAATTTAAAGAGGACCAAGATGAGGTTAAGAAAAACCAAAATCAGATGAAAATTACTTATGAAGAGCATGCAAAAGCTTAGATTTGTTCTTCGGACCAACCAATATCATTTTGGAAATTGAGGTTCTCAATCTGATGTTCTTGCTTCTCAAAATGGTTTAAAGGCATTGCATAAGTTGGTGACAAATACATAGAGATCAATTTTTAAATTTAAAATCAGCTATTAGAGAAGATTTTCCAATATTTAAATTTATCCTAACATATTCTGCACTATATTCCATTTCAACTAATAAAACTGCACACAAACTGGATGAATGAAAAAATAGAAAATTAGACATCAATTTTCCATACAAAAGATGTAAATTACCTTAAAAATATTAACCAAAATTTGATGTTGGAATTTTGGCTGATGTCTTCAAACATTATTTGCTAGTCCAATTTTCTGTCAATTTAAGGAACTTCTTATCTTTTGACTGCTTTGCTATTTAATTAATAAGCAGATAATAGTGTCTGTTTAAATTATTCGTACAAAGGTAAAAAGAAAAATGGATCCCCCTTCTGAAGGGTAGCAATATAATGAATATGTACGGTATATAGAGACATTTTACCTGAGTAGTATTGACATAGTTAAAAATCACAATGAGCTTATAAGGAAAGACCAATGTTGTCAAAATGAATATTACTTCCTAGATAATACGTGTGCTTAGAAAGATTCCTATTGTTTTACCTTCAGAGTATTTCAAGCAAACTGATAAATTCTTAAAAATATTTTTAATGTGAAGCGTAACCTAGATTTTATTCATCCCAATTATGGTTATTATATAATGAAATGGATTAGTTTTCCTAACTTTCAGACTGACCATTGGCATGCATTATTTACATTATTTTAGGAGAAGGCTGTATTATCTAAAACAGAGAATGGGAATATGTTCAATTAAAACATGTTGATTTCACAATTTGATCCAAATGCCTTGGCAATATCAGAAACTTCTGATTATTAACAATAATGATTGTTATTAAACTAAATTTTGGAATATTCCAAATAGTTTTTAATAGACAACCAATATTGTTAAGGTGGATGTTTTTTATTTAAAAACTTTGAAATAAAGAACTGAAAACCCCTATCAAAATCAATAGGTGAGTGTCTTAAAGATACTCATTAGAAGAGACTAATTCAACAACTCATGCAGAAAAATCTAATCTATTTGGTTATTGAGAGTGAATGACTTGAGGGTATACAACAACAGTTTTTCTCACCAGTTCACCTAAGAATATTATAAAGATTGGCTGTCAATTTCACTGTGCTCAAAATAGGCAATGATTGGGGGGCGGGGATGACACTTATGTACATACCATCAATTTAACCCACTGTTGTCTCATTTTCATTATTTCATTTCACGATTTTCTAAATATGGTTTGGAAAAGAGCAATATATTTAAAGGTGTTCATTGAACCTGGCAAAAAAATTGGAATTTATCACTTTACGAATATCTATGGATTTACAAATGTAGGGTGTAGCAAGCAAGATTATTTTAGCATGGAAAAATACAAACACAGATCAGATGGTGTGTGTTAATTGTCTGCTATTTACTGAAGCAATGGAAAGACTGATTTATTATTAAAACAGAGTTATTCTGTGTGATCCAGAATGTAATAGATAGTCCTCAATTTACGATCATAATTGAGCCCAAAATTTATGTTGTTAAATGAGAAATTAGTTAAGTGAGTTTTGCTCCATTTTATGTCTTTTCTTGCCAAATTTGTTAAGTGAATCACTGCAGTTGTTAAATAAGTAACACAATTGTTAAAGACTGTGATCACACGATCCCAGGATTCTGCACCCATCATAAATGTGAGTCAGTTGTCAAACATTTGAATGTAAATCACGCGACCATGGGGATGCTGCAATGGTCATAAGTGTAAAAAATGGTGATAAGTCACTTTTTTCAGTGGTGTTGTAACTTCGAACAGTCATTAAATGAACTGTTGTAAGTCGAGGACTACCTGTACAGTGTTTCATAACTACAGTAATTATATGCATTATAACATGTTTTTGTTATCTTGTGTTTTGCTATATTTGGCTTTTTTAACGTATTAAAGTACTGTATTTTTGGACCGTAAGATGCTATGAAGTATAAGACGCACCTAGCTTTGGGGAGGAGAACAAGAAAAAAAAATCTGCCTCTGTCTCCCAGCAATTTGCTTACTTGCAGCAAACAGCCTGGTCAGCTTCAGCACAGCCTGATTTAACACAAGCAGCTGATTGTTGGTTGGATCGGCCTCCCGACGATCGGCTGTTTCAGGCTGCAGGGATCGCCACCGCCTATTGCCACCTCCGTGTGCCCCATTTTCAGCTTCCGCATCCCGTTTTCGGTCTCTGCATGCCCCAGTTT